>CM040187.1:680000-732500 GCA_022606455.1 Callitettix versicolor
GTTTTTTTATACTAAAAATACAAAAATGGAACTGGCATGAAATTTTTAATTCTTTATGGATTTTTTTTATCTGATTTCACTATCATAATTAGCGTTAAAACTAGCATTTAAAATTTTCAAATTACATGAAAAATACAAAAATGAACCATAACATCATGATTGGTGGGTAGCCTATGTTTATGTACACATGTGTTTGCCTCATATCTCGATACTTTTTAATTAATTTTTCTAAAAAATTAAGCCCTTTTAGAATAAATTCTAAAAAATGCCCTTTAGGTAAAAACAAACGTTCTTAAATTGGCTTTAATGATTTTGATAAAATGTAGTTCATTAGTACCTAATCAGTATATGGGTTGTTATATCCTCCCAAAAAAAAATTATTCAGGAGCTATTAAAAAAAAATATATGAAAAATCAGCATAATCTATCAAATTAGATAATCAGTTTTTGATAAACTTTTGGTCATATATGAAAATTCAAAGAGTTAGGTCATTATAGAAAGTTGAAATTAGAATAATTTTTGGTTTAGGCAGAAAATTAAAAACCCTAAAACTGCTATCAGTTTTTTTTAATTTCCTCTGGAACCGTAAATTTTTTCAATTTGAAGTTTGTGTTTGCTATATTTTATGGTGACCATAAGTGCCACCATTTATTCCACCACTTAATCCTGGACAATCCCAGATTAGACTAATGAGAACGAGGAATTTATACAAATATTGCTTACAATGGTAAATCTGATATCAAAGACATGTTAAATGTAAGAAACAGTAAATATTTGTTTAATGAATGCTATTCAAATTTTGAATGCTGTATTTGAAATTTCTTCCAACACAACAATGAGTAATTTCTTAAGTACAAATAAATCAGGAAAAATGAACAATGAAAAAGAAACAGCGATAGCCATGGCACAATTAAACATAGCCACAGTTTACTCTTTAAATTGTACTTTTAAAAACTAATTTAAAAAAGCATCGCCAATTATTGAATTTGTATAATTAAATTGGATAAAGATTGGATAAATTGGAATAAAGATAAAAAAATTAAGTTCTACAGATAAATTTGATTTGAGTAATAAACTATGAACATTGGCAAAGTGATAAAAACTTTATAAGAGCCTACTGCATATGCCAGTCCAAAAGATCACATAGCTCGATATGACGTAAAAGGCTGAAATAAAAACAAAATTAATCACAATGAATTACTTGTATACAGTTATACCAAAGGAAAAATATTATTTAAAATGTGGATTTGTTTTTTAATCTCTAATTTAAAATTACTGTTTTTTAATTTAACATAAGTGATTTTTTTGTAATTTTAGTAAGAAATAAAAATTTAAATTTAAAACACCTTTCAATTTGGATTGTAATGACTGCTTTGCTATACCTTTCTGCTTGGTTCTGATGAACAATTTATGTTTTAAAAATTCATTAACTATTCGTAATAACACTTAAAAATACCCATTTGTCCCTGGTTGTGCAACAACAAATGTAAAAAAATGCCCTTGTTGTTTGTTACTAAAGCATTGAGTGCCCTGAACAATTTATTCAGCAAGCTCTTAAAATAGTGTTTTATTATGAGCAAGTTTTTTAATACAGTATTAAAGATTGATGAATTAATTTTTACTTCTCTTAAAAAGAGAGTGAAGTTAACATTGACATTGTGGAATGAGTGAAGCTGTGGATTTATTACCCCCTTGAAAAATAGTTAGTGTGGTTAGTTAGTAGTTAGTAGTTCCTAGAATTATTTAGTAAAGTAATACTGTAAGAAATAATATCTACCTGTTTATTATTTTAAATAAGGACATAATTCGTTATATTTACTACCTCAATTGCAATTATTAAGTGAAAACTATGTGTCATATGTTTAGGCATTTATATATTTAAAAAAAAAATTGGTTTTTTTTTACGTAAGCCCACGGTAAAATAACGCAAAACCTCTGAATTCTAAAGAACCCCTCCAATTTTGATGAAATTTTGCAAGCGAGCTTATCTTGCCTTCCTCTTCAAAAGTTATATGAGTAGAATGATCTTTGTTTTTAAGTGGTGAAAACTACCCTTTTTTACCAAAAACTAAAAACAGCAGATATAAGCATTATTTAAATGCTTACACATACTTAAGTACTTACACTGAGTTATGTGTAAGTATGTTAAATAAAAATTTGTTTCTCATATAGGAATGTATTTTATAGATTATAACTATTTTTCAACCCTTAAAAACTACCCTTTAGGTCAAAATTTGTAAAAAAATAATATTTTGAAACTTTAAATTATGTAATGATGCATTTTGTAGTGATTTAAACTTTATTTTATATTTATAATTTAATTTCTTAAGTATTTAATAGTTTCAACCCTTATAAACTACCCCTTACAATGAAATTTATTCAACATTTTTTTTGATGCTTTAAAATTTTAAATGGTATTTTATGGTAGCTTACATTTATTTTGCTAATTATAAATCTACTTTTAGATATAATGCATTTATTCAACCCTTAAAAACCACCCTTTATAAATTAATGTATAAAAATTGTTTACTATAATTTCAGATTGGTCAATGTTGTGAGTGCAACAAAAATCTCCTTATTATTTTTATTATTATTTCTTCAATATTTGTTTGTTTCAACCCCCAAAAATGAACCCCTAAAAATCACTATTGTAAAAAAAAATTGAAATACTATTGTACGTTAAAAAAAATTATATTTTTTCATATCTTTTTAATTGTAAATAAAAACTATATACTGTGGCTGTAAGGGTAAAAAATAAGAGTATATATTTTGACGTAATAAATGTTTATTACAATATTTTACATTGTATTAAATTACATTAAATTTCATCAGAAGACATGTATTCTTCGATTTCCTCTTCTGGATCGATGATTGGAGGATAGTTTTGGCAATTATCACCAGAGCAAATTCCACAAGCTGTATTACAAAAAAGCTCAAGTTTTCGACAGCTGCATGTTGTACCGCATCCTTTTTTGCAATTGCAAAATATCATTACAAGCAGTTCTTCCGGTGCAGGTTTATTTAGCATTTTATCTGGTTGTAATGAATCTTCGCCATTTATCCATCCCAAATCAGTAGGGTGAATATTTCTGTTCCCAAGCCAAATTTGAGTTTGTAAATAAACTCTTTTAAAATGTTCATTGAGAGCATCAACTGATGGTACAAGTGATGATAGTTTCACAGCCTCATTTTTAGTAGTAGCTTTGATGAATGACTCAAAGCGCATCTGCTCGAGAAATGCTGACAAATCTTGCACATTGTTTAATTTTTGTAACTGAATATCTTTTGCAAGACCGAACAGTAGTATCGTGCAATATCTTCCAGCTTCTAAAATTTCTTCCAACTTTGCATTACTATTGTTAAATATTTTTGCTCTATCTCTGAGATCAGGCCGTTTTTCAATAAGATTAAAAAAATTCATTTTACCTTTATTATAAAATGACTATTCCTACCTAGTCACCTACCTAGACTACCTGTCGCGGCTTCGCCCATGAAACTTAAACTGTTTCATTATTGACATAATTTAGAAACATAAAAAAATATATTAATAAAAGCATGACTATCTAAACTCATGATTATTTTACAGTGAATATGAAAAAATATTATAACCTGAATATGTTGTTTTATTGTCTTCAAACGTGTTCCATTCGAATTTAAGAAAATATGATAAAAAATATTTTTCTCCAATATAAACATTTATACATTTTTATATTTTTGTGTTTTTTTAGAGGATGAATTCGGAGGGGGGATGCTGAATTACATGTATCATAATTTGTGTTTTAAAATATTTTCTTTTCTTTTAAGAAAAGCCAATAAAAAATATTTTCTCCAATGAAAACACTCTTTTTTACATTTTTATTCCTTTAGGGAATGAATTCGAAAAAATGTTGAAATATGTGTTTCATTATTTGTGGTTCATAGCATATTTCTAGAATATACGGATCCAAAAAAAATATTTCTTCAATTTGAAAATTATATACCCCTTTTTTACATTTTCTACCCCCTTTCAATCTATTTGGGGTATGAGATTTGGGAAATGGTGATAAATATTTTCATTACTTATATTTAAGAGTAACTATGTTACATTTTAAGAAGGTCAGACGAAAAACATATTTTTTTCAATAAAAATTGTTGTACCTTATTTTTACCTCTTTAGGGGTTGAAAACTGGAAAATCGTTTTTCAGTGCACCCCTACATATGGTGGTAACCTTGAAAATTTCAAATCTTTAGCTATTGTAGTTTCGGCTATATGTTGATTATTAAAGCTGGACTGGGAAAATAGTTTAATGGCGTTAAAATCAATTTTTTGCAAAATCCTCTCTAAGTGCACCTTGTCATTGTTGTAAGGAGACACTCTGAAAAGTTCAAGTCTCCAGCTATACTATTTATTGGCTAGGCTATACTAAGTCTTGGCTCTACGTTGATTATTAAAGTTGAACTGTGTAAGTAGTTTAATGGCGTTGAAATCAAATTTTTGCAAAATCCTTTCTTAGTGCATGCCTATATGGTAACATAAATGTACCCTGAAAATTTCAAGTCGCTAGCTAAAATAGTTTTGGCTCTGCATTGATTATGAATCAATCAGTCAGTCAGAACATCTTTTATACATTAAGATGAGGTTGTATCACACCCAGTAGAACTATGTGAGAAAATGATGAATTCTGAACAGTCTGGATGAAGAATTTCAAAACTTTTTGAAGAGTACATTTTTTTACGAACTTGCTTTTTAATTAAATCCACCATTACTTATGTCAACTTAATGATAAATAAATAAATAAATAAATGAACAAATAATTTTTAATAATAAAATTCAATGAACAGCAGCACATGTATATTTTAGAGGCTAAAGCTATACCGACTGCTACTACAAAATAGATATATACATACACATAGAAGATATAATAATATATTAGAAAGTTCCATCAGCAGGTGTTCACCGGTTAGCCCGCTTTTTTTCAATACATATACAATCTGTGTATCTACTAATACATACAGAAACAATGTGTAGTATATGAGAGTATACGCTAGCGAATATTTTGCTGCTCAAAAATAGTTGAAACTAGACCTATTTATACGCTCTGAAAAATTGACAGAAAAACATAAATGGTTTTTTAACAATAACTTCTGTAATTTTAAAGATTTTTAATTGTTCCAAAGCTTATTTTTTAGGGAATTGTAAGTGCTACAAGCTCTGAAAAGTTGGACTTTTTGAAAGTCTTTAAAGCATGCGATTTAAAGGGCTTAAAAAAGGTGCTTTTCACACTTACATGCAAACTTAGAATGTCAATATGTCAATTAGTTTTTGTCATAGAAAAATTAAAAAAATGGAAAATTTTCAGTAAAAAAATACTACATTTTAGTATTTGTGTATATTTTTCATATTTCTTTTAGTTTTCGAGTAATTTTGAAAAAAATGGAAAAATTTTATAAAATTTAAAAAAATAATTTTGTACTAAATTGAAGTTTATTCAAATCTGAGCATTTTAAAGTGGTTAAAATTTCAGGACACGTAGTCAATACATAAATAAAGCTAATTATATGTGGAATAATGAAAATTTTTACTTTTGTGGAAAATTCACAGATTTAGTTATTATTATTATTTTTTTAACGACAATCGTTTTTTTTTTGTAATAACTCGGCCATTTTACATCCAAATAACTTTTACCTTAGCTCATTTTAAAGGTGTCATTAAAATCTTTAAAAAACATTTCTATCAATTTTTTCAAAAAACCTCACCTTATGTTATTTAATGATAAAAAGTTTGATTCAAGGTTAATTCGAATAAACCCTCACCTTAATTAGGCTGTAATTTGGGTTTTATTGTTGTGATAATAATTTTAAAAAAACTATTCGATTCGTTATTTTAAAAGGTTTATTTTTGATTCTACTGACTTTTTCATAAAAATACTCTGTTTTAGAGTTATTTTTGAAAATCCACTCAAAAACATGCATTTTTTATATAAAAAAATCATCAGTTTCGATCGTGAATAACTCGGTAAATATCAACTTACCGAGAAAAGTATATTTAACATTTTTTGCTTAAAATTAAACTATCTATCGATTTCCACCCTAAATATTTTGAGGTTAAATATTTCCACCCTGAAGAAGGGGTGGTACTCACCCCCAGGGTAAAATAACACATCAGCACTATATAACTTTTTTTCTTTGACATGTTAGCTATGTGTATGCCAAATTTCATGTCAATCAAAGCGGTTCTTTAAAATTCTGAACAAAAACCGTGAGTAAATGGACTACTAGTTAAGTTAGTGGTTTATCGAATAAAATCCACAAGAATAAGGTAGTTTAGATGTCATATTTAATCCATTTAAAGATTTATTAGAGGAAATTACTTGCATTTCTACATCTGAACTTAATAATAATAAGTTTTCACATAATGACCAGTTATTTGTCAGTTGAATGAAAATTATGTTTGTTCACAAAAACTTTCCACTTAGGGAAGTAGAACTCATAACAAATTTTGCCCGAAACATACTGTAATTATCAGAAACAGTCATTTCATCATTCACTACATTGTCTGATGACGCCTAACAAGGGAATAGCTGACACAAATACTGTTTGGATTTTATTTCCCTTGATATGGAATTTTACGAAAACAAATCATATTAATGCTTTATGTTATTTTCCGATTATTAATATTATCTTATTTTTGATGTTACAGAGATTGTCGTCTGCATGAGGGGGATCAGATCCTTGCGATCGATGGCCAGCCTCTGGATTCCAACATCACTCACTACCAAGCCATCAACATCTTGCAGAAGGCGAGAGGCTTGGTCGAGTTAGTTATCGCACATTACGATTGTCCTCCTTCCCGATCTTCTCCTACTCCCTCCCCTACTCCTTTAGATAGACCGCCTTCTGCTGTGTCCGATGCTTCTAAAGCTGGATCCGATATGGTAAGTAATATAGTTTATAATAGCAGTAGTTTCTGATCGCATAAATTCCTTATTAATGAAAAATGTTTCAATAATCAAAATAACATAGGGAAATTTATTTTGTGTAATTAGAAGGGATATATTACCATTTTTATAATAGCTTGTTTAATTTCAGTTGAATACGGAGTGGGCGCAGGTGGAGGTGATTGACCTCATCAATGATGGTTCAGGGCTTGGCTTTGGCATTATCGGTGGACGCAGCACAGGAGTTGTTGTCAAAACCATTTTGCCCGGGGGTGTTGCAGATAGAGTAAGTATGCCAAACCGTAAATAGACTCTTACAAACCGTAAAGGAGTCATGATAATGTTTTAAGGTTGAAATTACTGTAAAATTATTATAATGTTTGAAGTTTAAAGTTTTTAAATTACCCTTATTTTATGAAGCACAGCCATGAAGTAACTTCCTCTTTGTATTTCTTGCTGCGGCAGCACTAAGATTAGTTCAGCTCATGCCCAGTCTGAATTAAATAGAAGGTGTCGTATTAACATTGCTGTTTGTTGTTAGCGATTTGTAGTGCTTGTGTAGAGTGGTAAAGTTGATTAAATTCTGCTGCTTGTTAGATTAGATCTTATTCATTTTCTAAATAAGAAGACCAGTCAGCATTCATTGATAGATCTGTCAAGTTTAGAAAGAAGATGTGATAAATGATTTATTTGTAAGGAGATGGATCTGACAGTTTAATGGAGGATGATGACGAACGAAGCAGGTGTCCATCCTTGGTTTGTGCAGTAAAAGAAAAAATTAAAGAAAACTGTAAGCTTACAATTTCTGCTTTTTTTGTAGAATTTCCGCAAATTTCAAGATCATTTCTTCATGAAATTATTTCTGTAAAACAGCTTTTTTGAAAACTTTGTGCTCATTGAGTGCCAAAAACTCTTACAGAGCAACCAGAAAACAGCATCGGGGCAATGCACTTAACTTTGTGACACGTTATTGGTGGATTTTTTACCATTAGATGACACATGCAATTCAAATGTTTGCTGCGAGCAAGATGCTTAGGAAAATGTATTATGCAATACAAAATAAGTGCTGAAGAAGACTCGCAAATAGTATTGTTTTGATTCATGAGAATGCCTGACTTCACACTGTGAATGTGACATAACTCTTACAGAACTTTGACTAGGACCACCCTTTTGTATAACACTGACTCCACCTCCTATTAACTTCCATCTCTTTTTGCACATGAAATTATTCCTTGGTTGTCAAAACCTTAACAACAATGACAAGTTCAAAGAACATGTTACTATGTGGTTGATAACACAGGCAGTGACGTTTTATGACGAATGCATACAAAATCTTTTGTGATGTCCTGTTACAAGTGCCTACAAGATGGTGGGAGTTATGTACAAACTTTTTTTTAGCAATAAGTTGTTTTTGTATGTACTAGTTTTGTTTTTATTACCAAATGGAACTTACTTTCTGGATGTACCTCATAATAAAGTTTTAAAGATACTAAATTAATCAATAAGATTTTGCTTGTAATTGTAATAACTATGTGTTAAACTTCAACTTGGTTGAATATGAAAAATTATGAGCATACAATTTAATGTTTACAAAAACATTGCCTTGAAAAAGAATAAACAAATAAAAAAACTACCCTTCTTACAATTATAATGGTTCAAACTAGGTAGGTTTTTTAACCTAAAGGTTAGAAAAATGAGCTGGTAAAAGTTAAATTCTACTTGTGTTTTTTTCCATTGAAACAAAACCAGTGGTTTTTCACATCAAGTTTGTATAGCTAAGTGGCAATCAGTTAGTTGTGCTTTCAATTAAATGTTGTTTTCTTAAATATAGGAGCTAAATTACAAACGTTTGTGTAAAGATACCTTGCAGCTTCTTTAGGAAATTAGTAATTTGTTAATGTTGTAACCCTAACTTCATATAATATTGTTATTTAGGATAGCCGATTACAAAGTGGAGACCATATCTTACAAATTGGCGATGTCAACTTGCGAGGAATGGGCTCGGAGCAGGTAGCTGCCGTTCTCCGTCAGTCAGGCAGCCATGTTCGTCTGGTTGTGGCTAGACCAGTAGAACCCACTTCACCGGAATACCAGGCATTGGATTCTCATGCTCCCATAGTTCCTACTAAAATTCTAGCAGACCCTGAAGAGCTTGACAGACATTTGGTTCAAAATGGGTATCCTGAAGTAACCTTCAATCCTAACACTCCTCTAATTGATTCTTATGATCCTTTCATCTATTCTGGCCAAGACACAGACATTGATTTGCAGGTACTATTATTAGTATTCAAAAGTTAATTTAAATTTTCATTTTATTAAAATTAGAATAAAAATTGGCAGAACTATTTAAATTAGTTTTCTGATCTATGTTGTCTCAAACTTACAAAGTATATTTTAAATATTATAATGGTTTTTATTTTAGCATTATTTAGAACTTCAATATGTTTGTTATGAACGCTAAAACAATGGTGATGATTTCAGTCATTAAGATCTTTTAGGCTTCAGTTACAAAAACTCTGGTGCTAGTAAGTGTTTGCTGCTATTGTGCTTGTTGATGGTAGTTACGTGGTTACTATATTACTCTTGTTCGCTGATTTGTGGTAGTTTATGCAATGAAATTGTGTGAAAAACTACTTATTTTTGTATGATAGCAGTTATTTTAAAGTCAATTTTAACTCATATATTAAAAAAATAATGAAAAAAATATTCAATGCTTATATCGGGTAAGACCAAATGTGAGAAAACCGAAGGTCAAATATTGGGGACTGTACTATGATTTTCTGATTTTTGTTTAACAAGAATAAAAAATAGTGGCAGTAAGCCTGGACAGATAGTTCTAACTGTTTTTGCGTATTAGTGGTTTTTTTAATTGTTACATTTATTAATTATAATTTATTATATTAGTACAAATTGTCAAAAATACAAAAGTTTCTAGATAAATAGTGTGAACCTTAATATACTTTCGTAGATTTTTTACTGTACTGCTCCAGGAAAAAATTGCAATATGTAATAGTGATGTTAAATTCAAAATAGCTTTGCAGAATTAAAAAAAAAAGAAATAATATTTGATTTATACGAGGGCTATTCAGAAAGTAGATTACGTTTTTGGATAAAAAAAAAACTAAGTACAGGAAAAAAATTTTATTATATACATTTGAAAGAGGAACTAAAATACTATTTTTCGACATAATCGCCAAACAAATTTAGACATTTGTCATATCGGTGAACTAGCTTTGAAATTCCCGTGTCGTAGAATTCCGCCGCCTGTGACGCCAGCCAGTCAGTCACGCCCGCGAGAGATCTGCGTCGTCATCAGCGCTGTGTTGCAAGCCAAGTCTTCATCTTCGGGAATAAGTGGAAATCACTAGGTGCCAGGTCCGGACTGTAGGGTGGATGAGGGAAAATCTCCCACTTGAAGGCCGTCAAGACGTCTTTGTTCGATTTGCCGTGTGAGGGCGGGCATTGTCGTGCAAAAACAACACTTTTGCACTAAGTTTTCCTCTCCGCTTGTTCTGGATAGCTCGTCTTAAGTTTCGTAATGTTTGGCAATACCTTTCTGAGTTTATGGTTGCTCCACGTTCTAGGAAGTCAACCAGAAGAACACCTTTCCTGTCCCTCACGGGCGTGACTGACTGGCTGGCGTCTGGGCGGCGGAATTCTACGACACGGGAATTTCAAAGCTAGTTCACCGATATGACAAATGTCTAAATTTGTTTGGCGATTATGTCGAAAAATAGTATTTTAGTTCCTCTTTCAAATGTATATAATAAAATTTTTTTCCTGTACTTAGTTTTTTTTTTATCCAAAAACGTAATCTACTTTCTGAATAGCCCTCGTACACTAGAGTTTTGAATAACTGTCACCCTTTTAACTGTTAGTTTCTATTACCTGTCAGGTCAATCTGTTATCAAACACTTTTCTGTACTAAATAATTTGTAATAAATAATAAAAGTAATCTTTTAGACATACAATACAAAACATTGTAACTTTACACGACTACTGATAGTGTAGGCCATTGCAGCTAACACTAATTGCTACCCTAAACAAACATTGATAATAGAAAAGGAAAAGATCCCATAGTCTAGTGGAATGAGATAGAAACACTTCAAATAGTGTTAACAAATTCTGAGAGTGCATGAATATTTATATTGAAAGATAAACACTTATACCAGTTACAGTAATATCATTCAGAGTATAAATGATCATGATAATATCATTCAGAGAATAAGTTGATCATGTTAAGGGTCAACATGCAACATGTGACGTGCATGTTGCTATCACATATGTTACGTGAATACTTGCCAAAAGGTACGGATAATTTACTGTATTAAAGTCCTCTGTATATAAAATTTATGTAATACATAATTAAATGGAAAATTTAAAAGTTTTACTATATTTAAAATAAGTTATTCTGTACTGTAATCAGAGTAAAGTATGTTATATTTATCAATCACAGAAATTACGGATAGTCTGTTCCTGTTATGCGTCTATTGATTTATCCGCCAACCAATCAATCAAGATTGTATTGTACTAATATTTAAATTTTTTAAATACAATTTATTTGTAAATACAACTTCTAAGAACAAATTCACAAAAACAGATCAACTCATTTAATGATACAGGAACAGTGCTAATACAGCAGTTAGCTTTACAAAGAAGCTAAACAAAACTTCAGTCAGCTGTTAAATTAATATTACATTTTCATTAAATTTATTCATATGACACAACTACCATAGAAATGTACCAACTTAATATTGAAGGTAGGAACTGTGTAATTTTGGAGGTTATTTTATTTATTTTTATTAAATATACAGTAATTAAAAAATGGTGTGTAAATATTTGTAAAATTAAAAAAATTCTATTATTCTTCTCTTAAAACACAGACACACACACACACACACACACTCTCTCTTTTGTTATTTGGAAGTAAAATGTTTTATGAACAATACATTTTGTATGTAGATCTTTAAAAAATGTTTCACTTTCATAATTATTTGCAAATTTGCTCAGTTAGTGGTTTCCAGTAACTAATCAAAAGTTAAAATTGGTTCAGTGGAACACCAGATTTAGTTGTATAAAGAAATATCTTACTCAGTTAATTATTATATTAGTATAGATAGTAGAGGTGGCAGTTATGAGCCATTAAGCATAGGTGGTATCACGAGCAATAAACTTAATTGTTAGAAAAATGTACACAAGATATCAAAAACTAACACAATGTGTATGTAAATATTACTTCTTGTTATATTCAACATTAATTAACAGCAATTAAATAATTCAGTGTTGTTATTATTGCAGCTGCTATGGTTTAAACACCTATTAATAAGAACAATGCAAGTAAATCTGTCACTAAACAGAAACATTGTACAATGTCTCTCTTTTTTGCGACAAACAGGGTCGTGATTCCAGTCTGGTAATGGATGTAATCAGACCTTCTTTAACATCTTCAGCTCTTCCTATTCTTACTTCAACTCCATCACTTCCAATACTCACCATGGACATGATTCCTCCTCAAACACAACTGCCGGAAATGGAAAAGTTCAATGTTGAAATTCAGAAAGATAGCCAAGGCCTAGGAATCACTATTGCTGGTTATGTTTGTGAAAAAGGTATGCTAGTTAAAACAGTTTGGTATTTCTTTACAACAATGGTCATTTTAGTTTTATTTTTTTAATTTAAACATTTTTCTGAATAAATGCATAATGTACATAAGTTTGTTTTGTATTTTTCTATTGTATTTTCTATATGTATAATTTACCCAGACTCAAAACTAGTGAAGGAAGCAGAGTTTCCTTGTCTTTTGAAGGAAGTTTTGTTTATTCATGAATCCACTTAAGTGAAAATAGGCTTCATCTGACATCCAAAAATTTTTAGTGAAGTTGATTTTAGCTTACAATTGTTCACAAAATTGCAGGCAATACAAAATCATTAGGTCTAAGTTCTTAAACAGTCAATCTTTAGTTTATAAGGATGTCAGTTGTAAGGATTGTGGAGTATGATTATTTGTATGATTCCATGTCTGAGCTATATTGATGTGGCAATTTTTTGTATCAAACAAGTAGGATTTCTTAAGATAGAAGCTTGCACTGCATCAGTTGGGTACATATCTACCATAACCCCCACTTGGCTTTTTTACAGAGTTAAAAACCCATATTTGGATTGCATGTAAAGAATCCAATATATGCAAAGTAAAGAATCCACCTTTACTGCAAGGTGGAATCTTATAGTGGCTTCAGAACTCTTACGTAGCTGTCAAACTGTTATCGTGTCAGTAAATCATCCTTGAGTGATTGCATATGCCGTGTGTTCACTGTTCCATAGCAAATAATGTCCGATTCTGCTACTAATTAGACACTTTTATGCAAACCAAAGGGCTGCCAAAGTCAATTTAATTTTTTTTAAATTTTTAGTGCCACCGATTTAACTTTCATCACCTTTTTAAATATTACTTTTAATGTTAAAAATTTGATGATACATTAATATAGTGTAGTTGATTCTCAGTAGGTGACACTTTGAATGAAATATATTTTAGTCATACTTTAAAAAATCACTATACCATCAGTTTTTGAGATCATATCTTTTTTGCCATTTTATGTTTAGGAAAAAATTAGGGAACATTTCAGTGGTTATGCTGTTCTAAATTGTTACCATCAATTTGTTTTTATTGAAAAACTTTAACCAGCTTTAAAGAATATTGGCATTTCATGCAATCCAGTAGCCATCGTCATCAGACATTGAATTTAATTTTTTTAATTGAACTACTGATTTACATAAAAATTAATATGTTTTACAATCTAGGTGGTTGATTTATTGACATTGTATTTCGAGAATATAGATACAATTTAATACATGTTGTTATATATAGTCTGTCAAACTTATTATAGAAAAATTACATAATTATTTTGTTTAAATGTCGGTTGTGTTCGGCTTTTTACAGAAGATCTATCTGGTATATTTGTGAAGAGCATCAGCGAAGGTAGTGCTGCAGACTTGTGTAAGAAGATCCAAGTGAACGACAGGATAGTCGAGGTAGGTACTCATTCTTATTAAAGTGAATAGTAGAGAAAAATCAGAATTCAGTTTAAATGCTCGTCCATACTAATTTTATGGGATAATATTTTATTGTTAAATGTCTTATAGCTTCAGTATTGAAAATCTCAGATTTTTCGCTTTCTGGTAATTCTGATTGTTAATACAATTAATCTTAAAATGCTTTGTACTGTAATAATGACATACTTCTTTTTTTTCACAAATTTTATAAGCTAAAAACTTATATACATCAATAAATTTTCAGTAAATTTTTTTGTTATTTTAAAGCGAAAAGCACATTGAGGCTATTATCGCCTCCTAAATGTAAGTGTGAATGTAATGTGTTAAAGCCATAAATGTAGTATTGTAAGTTTAAGTGTGTGTTAAGACTCGGGTACTGCGAGAGTCGTCTAAATCTTTTCAATAGGTGCAGCTAGTCTGCACCCCTGTGCAGGGAAATTTTCTGTATATTATACAAGATTGACTTAAAAAAAAAATTTGTAAACTATCATTTGATTTTAATTTGAGTTTTTTCAGACTATTATTTCTTTTTTAGAAACTAATTCTTTTTCATTTTAGACTAATTTTTGTTATGTTAATGAGGGCTAAGGATCAGCGTTAACAGAAAGAGTAAAATTTATGCTATAACTTTGTGATGCACAGTACACAGACACAGAAAAATGTGTATTTTAAAACCAGTGTTTTCTTAATATTAATGTGTCCAAAAATTAAGTATCTGTCTGAGGGAAACAAATATTTTTATAGAAAATTTAAGAAGCCTGATTTTTGAAAATGTGATATAATAACTTTGATTATGTATAAAGATCTACATAATATTTGAAATAAAAGGACACTACTGTTTATAAAAAAAAGGAAAACAATAAAATGGACCAGATTTATGTGAAAAAAATAAATTTGGGAAACAGTGACACTAAAAACGTTAAACAAATTAAGTAGAAGAGATAAGATTTTGACAAAAGAATTATTTTTAATTTGTTTCATTCCATTAAAGACCAAACATTTGTCACTGTATGCAGTCACAAACAAACAAAGCCTGAACATTGTCAGATTCCTTGTTTGTGTGTTTTATTGTTGTTTCCAATTTGGACCTGCCTTAAGCTTTTCTTTCATCAGCTGTTAAAAATCACAGATATTAAACATATGTCAGCTTGACATGTGCAATCATGTCACGGTGGTGTTAATGTTTGGGTGATGATTAATGCGTTGCAGTAACGTTGTCGTAGTGACAGGTACTTTTACTGTAGTGATTGGTATTTGGTTAGTTTGTTACACAATTTCGGCGAAATGCATTGACCGATTGTTTTGAAATTTGTTACAAAGATACCTTTGTATTTTTAATATTTTTACCAATATTAAAGGTGTCGAGGTAGGTACTCTTATTAAAATGAGTAGTGAGGAAAAAATATAATTCAATTTTAATGCTAGTCCATACTAATTTTATGGGATAATATTTTATTCAATTAGATGTCTTATAGTTTCCATATTGAAAATCTCAGATTTTTTGCTTTTTGGTAATTCTGATTGTTAATACAATTAATCTTAAAATGTTTTGTACTGTAATAATGACGTACTTCTTATTAATTGCAATAAGCTTTATTTGCAATGAAATCTTTCTGCAATTACATTAACTTTCTGTAAGGTCTTTATTTACCTTGTGTAAATCTCGAATGACGTATTTACCTTGTGTAAATCTCGAATGACGTATGTGTAATGACGTATTTTTTCCTATTCACTTCAATTTCAAGATGGCGGGCTCTCATTTACAATAACAAGTGTATGGTGTTTTAGCCAAAGCATACACTGAATCTTTTGAAATTTGATACAAAGTTATCTAGTATAAAGTATATTTAAGTTAAGTAAAATATTTTTAATTAAAATATTTTTACTCAAAAATATTTTACTTTGCATGACTGTCTTTTATATGTAGGTTAATTGGGGAAACAGTGAAAGATAACTATCTGCTTTATACTATAATAAATATATCCTTTATTTTCCAGGTGGATGGCCGTTCTCTACAAGGATACTCCAACTTCCAAGCAGTGGATCTGTTAAGAGCTACAGGACAGACGGTTAGACTGACTTTAGAGAGATATCTGCGAGGACCAAAGTTTGAACAGTTACAGCAAGCCATAGCTAATCATGAATTAAAACCACCAACTCCTTCGTCTCCTTCAGCTATGTCTTTACCCAGATATCCTATCAGTGCAGTAAGTACAATATATTTTTCTCCTATGGCTAGCCTCGTAGATTCCAGCCCATTAGCTTCTTTCTAGTCGTAAATTTGATTCATATTGAAAAAACTATCTCAGGGTCCAGTTTTCTGCAATCAAGTGAATGATCCCTTATTAGATTAGAATGGAGCTCTTACTGTTCTCTAATGGAAGTATGTTGACTTGTATAAATAAGTTACCAGGCTGTCATGACCTGGATTCAGCAAGATGAATACATCTGACTCTGTTCTAGGTTTATTCTTGTTTATTCGTGTCTCCATTATATCTATTCTCTGAAATATTTCTTGGCCGGCTCCTTATCCTGGTGTTGAATAATGTTTTGGCAGTCTTAACATTAATTGTACTATAATGTTGTTTCAATGCAGTTCCCAAATACACAATAAGCAAAATACACAAAGGGGAAATGATACTTTGGAATTGTTTTCTTCACTAATAGAATTTTCTTGATCATAACTTATTTGTTTCTAATATGATTGGAGTCATATGTGTTGAAATGCTGTTTGAAATGAAACAAGATTTAAATTTTCAAGTAGTACAGACATACAAAGACTATATTACATTTAGAAATATTTGCAGATTAGAGAGGACATTCTCTTTTTTTAAATATTTATTCTCTCACTTAGATATGTGCGGGAAAGTATGTTGTAGATTCTGTCTAGCTGCACTGTAGTGAATTAACAATAATAAAAGAAATGGATTTTTCAACCACACTGGTAGGGGATTACTAAGTGTGTTTGTAGTAACATTTTATTAATGCTAGTGAGCTGTTGTACTATGTATACTTTCACTTATTATAATATTGTCTTTGTTGTACATTAGCAGTTTTCTGCTTTATTGATAATTATAAAATAAGTTTTTTAATTACATTACTGAACAGTTTTTTTTACTTTTAACACTTTGTCATCCAACAAATTATCTTTGCATCAAAATGTGTTCATTCTCTCCCCCTGCCACATTACTGAGTGAAGTGCTATGTTTCTTTCTTACTTTCAATATTGACCTTGCATTTTGACTGTGTCTGAAAAGTGACTAGAAAATTTGTTTTCATAAAAAAATCCTGTATATACGTTAATAGTTTAAAATTAGAGTTAATAACACTGTGGTAGAAAAAATATGCATATATAATTCAAATTAATGCCAGTATCCTCTATATTAAAGTCAATGTTCTTTTGTTGGTTCAGTGAGTGTGAGCTCAGCAAAGAAGTAAAATCTTTTTTATTTTATAGGACGATAATTTTTTGTAAAAAATTATAAAATTTATTCTAATTTATTAAAAATAGTTTTGTGACTGTGGTTGATGTGGCTAAAACACCGATCAGTGTGCTGCATCTCTGAACTGCACACCTTAAAGTTCTTAGTTCTAGCTACAATTACTCCCATTGCTTTTCCCTTACTGTTAATACTGATCCCTTTTTCACATTAGTCTAACTGGCATAAAGTATAGATGTTATTCAAAAAAAAAACCTTATTTTTTGAAACCTTATTTGATATTATTTAATACATTAATGCATGTCATATATTCATAAAAGTTATAGGTTAAATTTTTTACTCACCCTTTCTTTCTATAAGAACATGAAGAATGATGACAGAAGAACATTTTGTAATGTTAATAAAATCACATCTTTTTATTCAAAATTAGAAATCCAAATTATGTTTTGTATAAATTCGACAATTTTGAAAAAAATAGGATTAGAAATACCAAATCATGTTTTTACTATAAATAAATTTGATTAAATAGTGGTTTGTTTTGTAAGGATGGGGAGAGTGTTGAGGTAGAAGTTGAAGGCGAGTCGCACACAACAATGGATTCACTGATGATTACCGAGGCAGCCAACTGTGATGTTAATCTTGAAGATGTGGAGTTGCTAATAGATGACGATTACGAAGGCCCTTTAAAACCAACAGTAGAGGCAGCGATCCAAGCAAAGTGGAGCAAGTTACTTGGACCTGATGTGGAGATAGTGGTATGTTTTTTTAAAAATTTTTTTAACAGGTATCATGTTTTAGGGCTGGTTGTGATGCTATGTTATAGTAAAAGATCAGTTGTTTTATATTAATTTGTAACTATCAGCTGAATTCATTGAACAGCTGATAGCCTATAATAAGTTTCATGTTGTTAGAAAATAGCTATGTTAATTTGTTGTGTTTTCAAATTATTGTAATTAAAATAAAAAGAAAGAGAAAACATGATACATGATTTTTATGTTTGGTTCAATAGCAGAAATTGTTTTTTCTTCTAAACATAAATTGTCAATATTGTATTTTATGAAAATGTTACAATTTTAAGTAATAGAAAAATCCGTATATATTTTAAAACAACAAATTTGCAGTACTCATATAACTTTAATTTCATAAATGATTGGGTTCAAAAGCTTAAACCATATTATCGTATTAATTAACTCATGATTATTATTAATAATCAAAAACTATACACTTAACACAGTACAACCTTGAGAGTGTCAAGTTACTGAAATATTGAGTTTTACATAATGAAGGCTTGTTGTACATTAATAAAATACATGATACATTACACGTTACAGTAGAGTATAAAAAATGTAAAACTTTATATAATCTTTAAAAATTCTGTATAATTACCATGTAAATATATACATACAGTCTGCTGTATCTCTGAACTTTCTAACTGAACTTGAATCCAAAATTGGAGGTTCGAGACTACAGTTACTACTGTTTCCTTTCTGTTAACACTGTCCCTTGTCTTCATTAATCTAACTGGCATAAATTATGGGTGTTAAGAAAAAAATATTTATTACAATAATTACAAAATAATTTGTTCTCATATATATATATAATTTTGCACTAAACATTCATTCTTACTTGTTTTCAGGTTGGACAGCTGTGCAAGTTTGGGGAAGGAGGAGGCTTAGGCATCAGTTTGGAGGGAACTGTAGATGTGGAAGATGGCCAGGAAGTGAGGCCTCATCATTATATTAGATCAATTTTACCCGAAGGTCCTGTTGGGCAAAATGGCCGACTAAAATCCGGAGATGAGCTTTTAGAGGTAACAGTTACTAGTATTCTGAAACTATTGCACCTATACAAATTAGTAAGTAATCATATTTGTAAATTTTTTTTGTTATAAAACAAACTTATTTTTATGAATTAAAAATTACTTTATTTAATTTTTACAATATGAAAAATAAGTACTACAAAAGATTTTGTTTTTCTATTATAAACAATTGTGGTTTCACAATCAATGTGAAACATGATTGTGATTCAGTTTCAAAACCTATATTTTAACTTTCAAATTGCAATTTTTATTTTGCACCATCCTTAGGGTACATTTTTGCTAAATGTTGAACAAATAATCTCATGCTGGTCCACATCATAGATGACAACCATCCCTATAGACAAAAAAAAATCATTTTTATGCAGATATTTTAGAGACATATGCTGCTGAAGGTCTGTGTTCATAATATACAACTGCTGATAGAGCCCAAGTTATTCTTCAGAGTTCCATTTGGGCCAATCCTTAAATCATCCTATGATCTTGGGTTGCTTCTTCAATGAGTCAAACTTGTGAGAGTGGGAAGTCTCTTAGGTTGAAATGATTTCTTTGTAACAATGAGTCAAGCAAATTGAACCAAATCAGTAAAATAGACCGATTAGTTATGAGAGGGATACATGGTCCCATCAATAATTGCTGTTGGTCTACTGCATTCAGCCCACACTTTAACTGTAGTCATGTTTGGGTGAATAGTCATGTCACACAATTTTGCCAATGGTCTATATTAATTTTTTTTTAACAATTCAGTTTTTAGGAACTTGGGATCTCTCCTAACTCGGGTCCTCTAAACAATTAATTATTGGTGATTCAACAAAGCCCTTTAATGTATTTAATTACATTACAATTAAATATCTTATCATGGCTACAAGTACAGTTGATACAACGCCAAGAATGAACACTATTGTATTACTCTATCAAAATGTTTCCCCTGAAATATGTCCCAATGTACTTAAACCAAAAAGTGAAAAGGGGAAGAAGTACGCAAAAGTGTCTACTTACATTGACTGCAGACTTGTTGTTCCCCAATACTGCTTGACTGGAATATCCTCTTGTAGTGCCTCCTGACGTACAGAGGAGGTCCTTCATTCTCCCCCAGAATCAACTGACCTTCCAGTCCCCTTAGAATCCATGACCTACTTCTTCCCCAAGCTTTTATTTAAACTGCTGTTTTACATACCTTGTTGTATATTGCAACAGGCAGTATGTTAGCAGTTTTGTAATTTTTCTGTGTCTTTGTCAATAGTGTTCATTCTTTGGCTGTGACCTCATTACAATATTTAAATCTATTAAACTAAAATTACACTTTTTTATTCCTAACATAGAGTTAAGTAACACTTTTGTTTGTCGTAATTGTTTAATAAAAGTTTTTTTATTAATATCGAAGATATTTAGAATATAGTAGCAATGGTATTAAATCTTATTGTAGCTGTGGTTACACAGGTGAATGGACATCGGCTGTTAGGAATGAATCACATTGAAGTTGTGACAATACTTAAAGATCTTCCAGTGAATGTCAGAATGGTGTGTGCACGCAGATCTGCTGATTCCCAGCCTTACCGTTTGATTGACACCTCACAGGATCGGGCAGCATTTGCTGCCAGGGTTAGTATTTTTTTAATTTGTACCCTACAACATATTTTATTCTATTTTCTATATTTGCTTCATAACCTGTTTATAGTAATTTGTAGTTGTAAATAAAAAGCAAAAAATATACAATGGTAACTAGTCTGTGTTTTGGACTACATAGTATGTTTAGTTCGAGAATACTTATGATAAGTTGCCAAGAGTTCACTAGCAGGTTAGGGTAGTTTTTCTAATACATATATTCACAGAGTCTTACTTAAGCAGAATTTACTTTTAGTTTCTATAGAATATAGTTTTGATATTTTATAAATTTGGTTTTTATACATTGCTCTGACAAATTGAATATTTTTTTTTATATGAAGCTCTTTAAGAGCCCAAACAGAATCTATAGCTATCCTTTCAGAAATTTTCCATATGAACACAGATTTTATATAAATACTTTATAATAATGTGAATTGTAAATGAAAAAGTTTGTATACAGCTCTATAAGTCATTAAACGTTTTATTTATCAAGTGATAATCAAATGTGCTTTGTTTCCAGAGTTTGCTTGGAGGAAGCCTACAAAATCTAATCCCAGCCATGGATCGTTTGGTTAAAGCCAAATCAGATGGTTCGCTGGCTTCCACTGCAACCGCAACCACAGAACCTAGCCTTTCCAAATTGAAGTCACGCTCTCTGGAACCACTCACAGGTCTTGCTATGTGGAGTTCTGAGCCTCACATTATTGAACTAACCAAAGGAGAACGAGGCCTTGGCTTTTCTATTCTTGATTATCAGGTACGCACTCGAAACTCGTACCATTTTTATTTGTAATTTTAAAATCGCTATTGTACCTTAATACTATTTTACACTTTTAAAGTACTGTAGAAAGGCACATCTTCTGTTAATTTATATTAAGATTTGTATTATTACTATAATTTTTTAAAATAAATTAATAATTGAAGATTATTTAAGTTAAAGTATATTGATTTAATCTTTTTAATTAACATTAGAACAATATAACATAAATAAAAACAATTTTTGGATGTTTTAAGATTTACTAAAATTAAGTACAGAGGAGTCTCAGTTATCTGACATAAAAAGACATTGTTAGTGTTAGAGAAATGAAAATGTCAGTTAAAATGAGGAAAATACTTTTTTTATAAACCATGGGCTGTAAGTAAAGGTTGACCTAAAAGCATACAATCACTAATACTGTAGTCGTCAGAAATTTAACAAATTAAATATGGTTATACACTCTTGTAAGTTCAAAACTTAATTAAATTTCTGTACAGTAAAATTAAAATTTCTTAACAATTAACAGCTTTTTCTTAACAATACAGAATTTTGAGCTACATTGGCTTGTAAGTGGGCTTGTGCACACTCAAAGCAGCTTGCTGTCAGTTCGTTATGCTTTTCATAAATTTGTGTTGAAAAAAATCATTTTCAATTAATTAGAACCACTTTTGATTAAAATGGAGTTTTGGTTAAGTACATGTTGGGTAACAAGACTCTACTGTAGTTAAAAATAAGAAAATTTAGCAATATTAAAAAAAAATGAGTTAATGTCAAAATATGTTCGTGATGATTTATTTTTGACTATAATTAAGTATATAAGTTTAGATAGTGCATCTTAAAATGTGTTACATAAATGTAATTTCAAATTAAAACTGCCAGATTTTCTCACAGCTGGGTGTGTTTGTGGTTTTGTCAAACAAAACGCAATCTGCTTGTGTGAGCACTATATGTTGTAATATTATCTTTAAATCAAACAGTATGTGTGAACAAGTTCAGTCAGACGATTCAGATCATGGTGATCCATTTTTGATATAATTTTTCACAGTTTGCAGCAATCACGAAAAAAAATTGGTTACCACCAATATTATATTATATATAAAAATAAAAATAGTCCTTGATGTGGCTTTAAGAGGATTTTATGATATTGTATCACATATTCATGATCAACTACACAAATGAATGTTTAAATAATATTGATTTGTTTTAATTCGAGTAGATACTGCAAAAATATTTCATTATATATATAAAAAAAAAAAAAGTTTGTATTGAGGATGTATTTATTTTCCTGTATGCATTGGGAACTGCTACTGAGAAGTTAGAAACTCTACTTCAAATGTGTGTATATCTAAACTGAAATAAATAACATTAAGAATCAAATGAAATAATAGGTGTACATTGTAAATAAAGTGATATTATATATAAAATGTTAACAATAAATTAAAATAATAACTAAAACAGTTTTTGCCATTTACGGATAAATGCTTTTATACAGTTTTTCAACTGAATTGCTGCACTTATGAGGGTTGTTCATAAAGTAAGGTCCAATTCACTGTAACTATTTGAATGTTGTGCGAATATTAAAACATGCATGCATACTGACTAATGGCATGCCTTGCGCAACAAACTGCATTGTTACTTGCAATGTGCTGATAACAGTGACAGTTCGCAATGTTTAATGCAATTATCTGGAAATCTGGCTATGAAATAAGGTTAGAGATTCGGTTTTTGTCAGCCTGATATATATATATATATATATATATATATATATATTTAGGTTATCCAAAATAAAGGGCTTTATTTCAGATAACGATTTTTCCCATAACCCCTTAAAAAGTCATACAGAAGTCAGGATCGGTACTCATATCAAAGGTACCTATGTCTGGGTCTTACCATAATATAGCTCACTTTCCAATGGAAATTCGCTAATAAACGTAACATTTTATATCTCTATTGTGAAACATTGATGTAAAACAAATAGTGTGTGTGGAAAAACTGACATTGGAATTTTTATGTACAGTTAAAAAAAAAATTTTAAAAAATGAATTCATCAATTTTTAGTTTTGGCAAAAGTGTTTAAATTAAGCTGTACGTCAAAATTAGGGTTTGGGGTTGTTTAGATATGCAAGATATAGCAAGTATACAATTTTGTAAATCTTCTGGAAGTACTAACACAGTGTTTGTCAGTGTGTAGCTGTGTAGCATATATAATATAGTCAATTGTATACAGTCTAGTTTTGATTATCTGGATTGTCAACAATCCAGATTGGTATTTTACCACAAAAAAAAAACATAAACAATTGCTTAGTTTTTGCCATTATGCAAATAGCTTACTGTCTATGTTGTTTACTGTACTGTACTGAACTTGTTCAAGCAGGCCTGCATACCATACATCTGCCTTTTGCTTTATAGCCTACTTTTTTTAGTTTGATAAATATCTAAACCCCTTTTTAAAATGTTCATACAGCCTACAATAGGCCTATGATTATTTTACTATTGTGTAGTTTACAAGGACATTACATTTAAAATGAAGTGTTTGTAATATTTTACTGTTAGTTTTTTTGCTTTTTTATATTTACCTGAATCAGGTCTGGTCACAATTATTTTAGATAATTGGTGCTGTACTCTATTTTAATCTTTCGATCTGTTTTAATAGTTAGATATTCCACATAATATTAACTACTTGTAAGAATTACTGTGCTTTAAGACAGCATCATAGTTTTACATGTAGCAAAATGGAAATGTTGCACTTTAGAATATTTATTGAGTTTTAAAATGTTTTTTAAAATTAATTAATGTTTTAAAAATGTGTAACCTTAATGAAAATTTCAAACCAAATGGATAAGTATTTGCCTTTATATTATAAATCCTAGTTTATTTATATGCTTGTATGTATGATTTAAAAAAAATATTAAGTGATACACAGTGTTAAATAGCTTAAATATTGAGTTACATGATAAATATTTATTCTAACATTAGAAAACATTTCCTAACAAAGTTCCTTTAGTATTTTAACGTATTAGTAGAATAGTAATATAATTTAAAAGTTATTGAAATGTATAATAAGTTACCTCACTTTTTTCTAAAATTATATTATATTAATTTTATTGAGATTTTTCAGTTTTACAGTATTTTCATGTGCTTTTTATTGATTTAAAAAATTGAAACATTTCTCTGTACAGTAGAGTCTTGTGAAATCGGCCTAATATGGATTGTAATGGTGCAGAAGGGTGGGGCAAAAGAGAATATAGCACAGTCATCTCTGGGTTTTTGTTTAGTGTAATAGAATAATATACAGCTCAGTCTTGAGAACAAAAATATGAGGTGAGCCCAGAAAGTAAGTACTTCTTTGTTCTACTGCCATTGCAGCACTGCTGTCGGCATTCCGCATGTGCAGACCATTTTTCCTGTTCATTACCTCTTCACTGATGTCATTACGGTTGATTTGTTTAGTGTAACCTGTTTTCTGTGTACATTTAAAATGTATTAACAATCATGAACCTGCTAACTGTGAGATTAGTTTAGTCATTTGATTTTTGAACGCAAGGAATGTTAAACTAGCTAAAATTTATTGTCAAATCCAAGTTGTTTATGGTGAAAATGCATGAGTAAAAAAATTGGTTGAAGAACGAACCAATATCCATGATGAGGCACGGAGTGGACGGCCTTATGTTGTCAACGATGATTTGTTAAGGAAAGTCGAGAAAATGAATGGTAAGGTTCACAATGACAATGCTTTCTGATAAATTTCAGGAAGTTTCAAATCTCTTTTGTATGAAATTGTTTCAGACGGCTACAGTGATGAGGGAATTGACTCTTTAAACCAAGTCATGACTGGTGATAAAACTTGGGTTCATCATGGAACTAGGTGGTTTAACATTCCTTGCATTCAAAAACTGAATGACAGAACGAATGTCAGAGTTGGCAGGTTTATGAATTGTGTTAAACATTTTAAATGCACACAGAAAACTGGAATCACTACACAAATCAACTGTAATGGCATCAGTGACAAGGCAATGAACAGGACTAGCGTGCATGTGTAAAGTGCCAATTGTATTGTTTCTCTCTGGTGGTGGTAGAACAGTATGGTACTTACTTTCTGGGTGTGCCTCGTATTTGTTGTGCAGAATGAGAAACATTGACATTTGAGTCTTGTTTTTACCAACAGTACATTGCAATTTTGATGACATTATCAATCTGCCATCTAGCAATTTATTATCTGCTGTCTAACTTCATTCCATTTAGACATTTTCTGTTATGAACTTTTTACAAATTTTGGCTACTTTAAAGATTATACAATTATCCTACAGAGGTTACCAGGTAATCCAAACTTCCCATGTTATCGAGTGCCTTGTTTGTGAGACTCTACTATATTACTCACATCATGCTGAATTCTCCTAAAGTGCAAAATGTTTGAGTTTTTTAACAAATGAAAATTCCATATGCTGTGTATTCAGTAATCCTATTTCAAGATTGCAGCTATGTTATCTCAGAGTCTTAACCTACAAATCAGAAATACATACAAACATTTGTTGAATTGTAGTGTAACTTCTCTTTTGACTTTGAGAATGATATTAAAACTACAACCTGACAACAACCATGAAATTAAATCTTGCTGAAAACATTGCATACACTTTCTTGCTTTCAGTCTTTATACTGTTAAAAAATTGGCATATACTATAATCTTCATCACTATCTAAAAAAATCCAGTGAGTGGATGTAATGTTCAATATTTTTTATTTCAGTGAACCAAATTGATCAAAATTGGCAGAGCCATTTTTTTATATTTTTTGAGCTGGCATTTTTCAAATCAAAAACAACAATAACAAGACAGAGATAAACTTATTATTAAAATAATAATAATAATGTTTTTCATTTATAAGAAAGTTTATGCAATGTTACAATATCTTTTTTCTCTGACAGAAATTTTAATCTTTCATAAATTGGTACAAAATTAAGTATATAAATGTATATTTACTACTTATGAATACAAGCAGGGTGTATATTAGGCTGTTGTAGACCACAAACAGGGAAACTTTTTGTAAATTGCTGCCATTTAATATTTGAAGTCTGATTCAGTGTCATTTACATAAATGTTAGTCAGTAATTCATGTACAAACTAACATATATTTAGGGCTGTGGAGAGGTATGTAGTAAACCTAATATATTTTGTTGGTAATATATATTTTGTTTTTAAGTTTTGATTTTGATAATTGCTGTTCTTGTGTGATAAGTATTGAGAATGTGGGTTGAATCTCATGAGTGGCAAGCAATAAAACTTTAGTTGTTTTCAAACAAAATTTTTCATGAATCTTGAAAAGGCAAAAAGAAAAGTCACGTCAGAAAAGAATTCTAAAATGTGCTGAAACTAAGAGAAAAATGTATTCACAAAATTTAAATTGGATATGACATTGGTATGATAAAAGTATGAAGGAAATGGATTGAACACAGTAAAACTCCAATTCCTTACTGTTTAGGAATTTGGCTGATCCATTTAAACAAAAATCTTGGCATTGGATAGAATATATAAATACTGAGTAAAAAAGACATCCATCTTGACCAGAACAACAGTTATAAATTTGGAACTACATTCATTGGTTATCCATGCGATTAGGTGGCGTGATTACTGCGGATATCCGAAATTCACAGATAACCCAAATATAGGAAAACAAATTTTATATCCTGTAAGAACAGATTATTTCACAGCAAATAGTGTATGCACTGTATTTTTAAGCTACAACATTATGTAGAAATTAATTAGAAAAAGAATAAATCATATTAAACTGTTTAAAGTTCTGAGAGGCATGACTCGTCTGCTTAGCAACCCTAATAGCAACTCTAACTAATTCTTGCCTCAACTATATTATTGACCTGTCTACTTCCGATAAGATTTTTGAAGCATATCTGAAATTTTATACTGATTATTTATTGTAAACATCATTAATCCGATACAGTAAAATGTGAACAGAATTATTGTATAACAGTATATGTTTGTATTGTTTAACAAAATTTTATTTAACGTTATCATATGCAAAACCTGTTTTTTTGACGTTTTTGCAAAACTTTCTGAAAGATTGTTTTTAAAGATAAACAGTTTTTTATTCCTACTTTCTGATATAATATTGCACGAAGAAAAAATTACATTTACTATATTTAATTTTTTTTTTATTTTTAAAGACAAAGAATACATTTTGTTTGATTCTCTCACTATAAAAAGTTTTTTTTCCAAATGTCTGTTTCTGCAGTAATCAGGAGTTGACTATATTTAAAATACTTTTCTTAAATCATAAATAGGAAAAATTATTTCACAGGAAGGTAAATAGAAACATTTACAAAAAAATAAATTATTGTTAAATGAACAAGCCAAGTTGTTTAGATGGACATTATGGGAAGAAAATTGGAAGGAGAAGAGCGGTGAAAAACTTATATCTTTTATGTCCATAACAGTGACCGGTCACTGCTCTAAAAGTAGAACAACATAACATTGTTAATATTTAATTTACTAACTTCGGTATTTACAACATTGTACTTGTCAGTTTTATACTGTGCATCACTTATTGGTGCTCAAAATTCAGTGTCACATTCTTAATTTTTTGTCTGCATTAGCTGCTTTTTACCACAACAATATGAATGTTTCTTTAATGTGTACCATGTATGGACTTTAAGGTTAGGTTTTGTAACGAAATAACCACTACAGCCAACCACCAATTGTGAACAAGAAATTTTTAATTTTTTATGAATCTTGCCCATGCATACATTCATTTTAAGAAGACGTAGTGAAACGGAACTGGAATATGCACACATAAGCCTTTCCTCTTCCACCTTAGCAGGTAAATTTAACGCAAACAGACAATTGCAGGCATCTACAGTCATTTTTAATCATTTTACAATTTTGATATTACACAATTTAGTGATTGTGATAAATGTCTTGTTATTTTTAGATGTATTTTAATTTGTTCAAAACAAAGATCTATGTTGTTATATATATTAGTTGACTTTTTGTATGGGCAGTTTTAGTACAGGCCATGCAGTGTGACTGTATATGAAATGGTGACAACAAACCAGAATGCTGCAAGGGAAAAATTTAGTAAGGGTATTCTCCTCATTATGCCCTTAGTTGTTTCATACGTCTTTATTTTTGTTGATACTGATCTAATAAGTGATTGATCCAGCAGCTCTAAATGTATGCAGTATTTTCTTTCAAATATCATAATATTCTTACTGATTATAATTCAGTTTATGTGATAAATAAAAGTATAGATTAGATGTATTTTAATGTAAGTATTAACTTACACTTAGTAATTTAATTCATTGTTTCTTAGTTACCTTGATAATACTTTTTTAATGTATACAGTAATACTGTATTAATTTCGTACTTCTCTGTGATAAAGTAGTTGATTGTTTTAGGTTTCTCAGATTGGTTGTTTTGTTTGTAATATTTATATTTGTTAATTATTTGTGTATTTGTATAGTATATAGGCATTGAATATTTTTCTTTAGTTTGATTAATAAGAAAGAGTTCATACACCCACATCCTAAGAACATTGGCCAACAATGTGCAGATAAACAAATGTAATGTAAGGAAGTTTTTTGTTCAAATATTTTTTTTAATAGAAAAAGAACAGTACAAATATTTTTAAATGTTTTCTTCTTCAGCTTTTTCTGGACATGTGTGCCAATGTGATCTCAAAATAAAGTTAAATAAAAACAATTTTAAAAGAAAATATCATGATTAAACACAAATTAAATTAATTCAAAATGTTTGTAACGTGTGAGTTTTAAATATTGTAAATAGAACCTTGATCATCCAAAGTACAGATTTAAAATGAAAAAAGAGATATTCTACAAAATATGTTTTAAAATTTTTTTAAAAAATTAATTTGAAGGAAGTATTTTTTTATTCCGAACTTGTAACTTTGATGAACATGTGATGAATAAAAATAGTAAAGATTTGATAAAAATAGGATGACATAATGATTCAAAAAGCATACACAGAGTTATATGAACTTGCAAGACTCATGTAAGTTTAGTATATATTCTGACTTGAAGTTTAATAACATTGGCAGTATAGTCGAACCATACATAACTAATTATAAAGGTAATGTGAAAATATATTGGAGGAAAGAAGGAGTAAATGTTAGCAATAACAAAACGCAAAAGATAAAAAACTGAAGACAAATCAGCAGATGACAAATAATAATTGATAATATCTGTAAAATTCAATTCAGTAAAAATTGAGAATTCTTTTAATTTAATAAAATATAGTCGCAGACTAAAAAATGAAATCTGACAATTTCAAAATCAAGAGGTGAATTCACAAGAAAAATTTTGCAAACCAAAATTAAGGAGCTGATGCCAAGTTACTGAGGAAATTTCAGTTGAGATTAATTGTATGAGAATTCCTTGATAACAAACTTCTGAAGTTAAACAAAAAATTCAAAACAACTAAAAAAAATAATGGATCTGAAAAAGTGGCTAACAGAGAGGCAGGAAAAGTGGGATATGGACAAGTAAAATGAGATGGTAGTTTTTTCTTTATAATTTTAAAAGATATTTAATATTTTAAAAGCAGGAAGCGATATTATAAGGCTTGCTTAAAAGTTATTTTCCTAACAGTTTAGTGTATTAGCTTGTGTTTAATCTATTTTTAGTAGAGTTGGAGAAGTACAATTTATTTTCTTTAATTCAAGTATTATGTTTTGGCTGGTTACTTTCACTGGATATCTGAGGCAAAGCTAAAAAAAGTAATTAATGACATTTGTGTAGAGTTTATGTGCCTGTTATAAATAATTTCCTAATACATAACATTTATCTTAAATAATGTGGTTACCAGTTAAATTGGCGGAAAAGGTTGTGAGCATGTTTGAGCACCTTTGAGCATAAAGCCTGCAAGGCAACCTCTCCATTTCCCCTCCACACCCCTCATCTGCCTTTCTGTGCTATAAGTAACAATGCTTTTATTTGTAATACAATGCATTGACTAAGCCTTCTGATTACTTTACAAAGAATATACTGTGAGGCCTACTGTTCTTTGAACTACTAGTTAGCCATGTTTTATTTATTGTTATTTTTTCTCTTTCTTTTTCTTTTCACCTGCCATAGTCAAGGTTCTATTCTACTAAAAAAATGTTCAGTCTGTTGTTAAGTGCTGTATATATGTTATGTACATGGCTGTTTTATTTAGTTGTTCATAAAATATCTAAATTATCTAGCAATTAGATTTATAAATTTAATTTTTTTGGTAATGTAGAACATTATTAAGTTGTTACAAATTGTTAACACTGTCAATATGCAATGTGTTAACACTACTTTGCCAAATATTTAAGCACAAATAAATCTTAACATGTTGGATTGGAGATTGGATGTTATTATTGTGTGCACGATGTTCAATGATGATTAATTATAAAATAATTTTATGTTTAATAAGTTTTGTTAAAATTTTAGATTTGAGGAAGTATTGTATATCCAATTCACAAAGTGTCTTTATTTTTATTTTTTATTTTTGAATATAAATATTTCATAAGAAAAGAACAATAACTTACATACTTAAGCTTGTGTACATTTTAAATTCATTTTCCATTGAGAAAATCATTTTTCCAGGATTTTCTTTTTATTTTGGTGTGGGATGATAAATTCAAAAATAAATTAAATTGTTTATACTAGTATAATTTATACTTTGTTTGAAAAAGGAAATTGAATTAACAAGTACAAATAAATTAATTTTTTCAAACATTCTGAAATTCTTTTATTAAAATTATTAAAATCTTCAAGTTGAGGAGGTATTGATTACTGTTTCAAAATCTTCAATTTTTGTTGTGCAATGATTTGTAAAATATACTTGTATTAATTACTTATGTCTGATTCTTGCTTTAATTTTTACTTTTTCTATGCTCGTACATAAGTATTAATGATTATCAGTATCTAATACTTCCCATTTATTGTATTGGCACTAATATAACATCTGTCTTCAATGTTTCTGTCTATGTTCTTGCTTTCATTTCCTCAATTCAATCCTTTTACTAATTTACTGCTTTGTGTTATTTTAACAATGTAATATAACTGGTCAATAGAAATAGACAATTTTCTTGATTTTTACATTACAGCAGTAAGAAAAGTGTGTTGCTATTGTAAAAAAAGCCAGTTTTGAGATATTTAAGTGAACTTTGAAAATGTCATGGAAATTTAATTCTGGGGTACAGTGAAATTAACATCTAAACCAGTTTTGTTAAAATGTTGTAATTTATGGTTTTTTATGTCAAGCTTTCAGTTTAACCATTAACCATCAATAAACAAAGTTCAAAGTTACAGCCATGAAAAAAGGGAAAAAATTGAAATGATTAATGATTTTGACCAGAAGTTTAATCCTTCAAGACCTTTGTTATTTCAGTAATTATAAAATGTGACTGCAAATGTATGAAAATAGGTTTTTCAGACTCCAAATTTAGGAAACATTAAAAATAATATGAATTCAATTAATGGGTATAATGGAAAGTATGTTCTGTTTTAATCTAGACAAAATAACATATGGCTTAAATAGTTTTTATTGTACATAGATAAAAGCGTATTTCCTTTTCTGTTTTTTTTATATAGCTACAATTAAAAAAAAATCAGCTATTTTTGTAAAACTTTCCTGTCTGTGATTTAAGTTAAAACTCTTGCGCCTTCCTTCAACTGCTCGTGTGGGACAAACTGGAATAGGGTAGTGGCTTGAATAGTTCATATTGCTGACATATAGTCAGCATGCATTGGCATCAGGTACTGGTTGTAATAGCTTCTTTCTTGTTTCACTAGCGCACCACAAATCATAAATTCTGTCATTTTATGAACAACTTGCTATATGCTTTCTTTGTTAAAAAAAATCTGCAATCAGCTTGTATTCTGTAAGTAAAAAGTTTATTGGTCCATCGTGCCAAAGAAAAATAATAAGCGATGGTGCTGTCAGTTTCAAGAAAAGTGAAGAAACTAATGCAGAGATTAGTGAACGACCTTATTAACAATCTTGCTGAAAACGTTAATGAAAAAACCGAATTAGTCTTGATTCGATACATTTGAACTATCAGAACTATTCCTTGAACTCTCTTGTACAGTGTAATACGAATTTTAAATGAGGATTTGAAGAAAGGTGTACATTCATAGCTCAAATCACAAGCGATGAAATCATATTTATTATTTTAAAACTTGTTCTTTGAGTGTGGTAAGAGTATTTTAAACCAGTTCAGTTTTGTTTTGTTTAAAACAGAACGTAGTTTCCTTTTTCTATTGAATGATACAAAAATTGACATTAATTTGTGTGATTTTAAACATAAGTACATATATGAGCAGATGAAGTCGGACGGAATAATTTACCTGCAATGTATATGTACCAGTGGTTGATTGAACATCAAATGTATAGCAGACATACATAATACAAAGGTAATTTTTATATAAAGTTTTGCGTGTTGTTTGTCGCATTGGTAATACAGACCTGATTCAGGTGTTTATAAAAATTTACAAAAAATAGCATGTTTCGGACTGTGAGTGAATCCGCTTTTATTGGGGAAATATAGTTATGTTTGTCAGTTTGGTGTATTTTCTCTTGCTTGTAAAGTCGTGAAAGTATTTAGTTCTAAAAATTTAGACAAAATGTTGAGCATGTTTGGAACACCCTGTTTGTCTTCAGTAGTAGCATACACTATAGAGTTGTCTGTACATATATTAAAGTAGAATTCAGTTTGAGCATGTTTTAAAGTGTAAGCACTCAACAAAATATAATAAAAAATTATTTAAACTAATTAAACTTTACAAAATTTTGATTTTCAAAATTTAAAAATTTTATATTAAATAAAAAATTTTAATATTAATTTAATGAATTGTTAATATTTTGGGTATCGATTAAATGCAACTTTGCTTCAATAATTTAGTGTTCTTTTTCACTTTAGGCCTGTTCAATAATTAATGTACATCTACTCTTGCTATTTTTGATGCATATCTGAATTTTTCCAGTTTGTTTGCATATTTACTTTTTTGTAAATACAAAAAGTAAGTTTTTCTTCTGCAATTTGTTCTCTTGTCTTTGAAGCCCTGTTCGAGTTCGATTACATGAGGTGTGTGTGTGTGTGTGTGTGTGTGTGTGTGTGTGTGTGTGTGTGTGTGTGTGTGTGTGTGTGTGTGTGTGTGTGTGTGTGTGTGTGTGTGTGTGTGTGTGTGTGTGTGTGTGTGTGTGTGTGTGTGTGTGTGTGTGTGTGTGTGTGTGTGTGTGTGTGTGTGTGTGTGTGTGTGTGTGTGTGTGTGTGTGTGTGTGTGTGTGTGTGTGTGTGTGTGTGTGTGTGTGTGTGTGTGTGTATATATATATATATGTGTGTGTGTGTGTGTGTGTGTGTGTGTGTGTGTGTGTGTGTGTGTGTGTGTGTGTGTGTGTATATATATATATATATATATATATATATATATATATATATATATATATATATCATCCAGTAATATTTCCTTCCAAATTATATGTTTTAAGGCTACTTTACTTTTAAACTTAAATTTTTCTACATTTTTGTTTCCATCTAAATTATACTAAAATTTTGTAATTTACATTAGTAAATTACATTTACAATTAATTTTGAAAAAGAGAAAATACAATCAAACTATAAACATGATAATTTAAGTTTGGAAACATAAGTTCTAATCTGCTTATATATTAGTAGACATAAAGTGATTTAAACATGTTAAAAGATATGTTTAATTTAGTGGAAAAGATATTTAACTTTTGAACATTTTATGCATAAATAAAAATATTCTGAAATTCAGAATTGTTCAATTAGTTGTAGAAATGTTATAAAGATAATAGTTATTTCCTAACAGTGTAAATTTATGTGATAAAAGAATAATTAATTGTGATGCATTTAGTTATTGATAATATTTAACAAGAGGATGCTAAACATTTGTTGATACAGTTAATTGATATTACATAAAGCATAATGATTTTTGATAAATAATGAAGTTTTAATTAATTCATACAAGTGTAAGTATGTTTGTGTTTATGTTGCTATTGTACTGTGTTGTAAATAGAACATTGTAAATTCTTTACTTTATTATGTTTATTTTAAGTTGAAAGGAATTCGGTTGGTTATTGCATAACATTTTGTTAAATATTTTCTTGTTTACGTACACTTAAAACCTTAATTTTTATTAAAAGTTTTAAGAATAAGAATTACTAACATCAATAATCCAGTTCAGTAAAAAAGTTATAAGTAAACATTTAGTTGAATATAAATTTCTGGTTTTGATGCATGCTGCATTGTATAAATTTGTAGAAAATATGCTAATGTATGTATATGAGATGTTGAATTTTTTTAGATATTTTTTTAAGATTTAAGATCGTAGTGATAATAGAGGCATATCAATTGGGTGAAAATCAAAGAGACAGACTACTTTTTAAATCCGATTCAAATGTTTTTTGAAACTAATTCTATAAACATTTTTTTTCTATATTGTATTCCAAAGATGAACCTTTGAAAAGCCTGATCACATGTCTGTAGAACTTACAACAATGAGTACGAAAATGAAACATGGAAGCATACATAAATGCAGGCAGTGGCAGATGATAGTTCAATCTTAGTGTCTAGATGCCTAGTAGATATCACAAAAGTGAAGGAGAAATGAAGAAATTATAATCAATGAATAATAAAACACCAATGAATCAAACTATGATTGTCAGTGAAATGATATAAAATTGTCAAAAGTTGCTTAAAAAATGAATGACTTCGAAGTTAGAAGAATAAACTGAGGGTGCCTATGAACAGAATAGGTATGTACCATGGAGAGACCGTGTGTAGATTGTGCAGGAAGGAGAGGAAACTGCAGGTCTCATAATTTATGATTGTGAGGCTCTTGCTATTAGGAGGGTTTTTGGTTTCCAAGACCCTAGGGATCTTCAGCAGTGTGAGCTAGTCAGTGAGTTGCTGGAACTTATTAGGGACACCAATCTGCTGAACTACGTTTTTTAAAAGGTTTAGTTGCACAATAGGTCAGTCAATCGCAGTGCCTGGGGAATTATCCCTTCCTCTAGTATATAATCTAGAAGAATAAAATTGTGTACTGGCTAATAATAATGACAGTTAGATTGGATGGGATTGTAAAGTAAATTATTCATTTATTTTCTTTTTTGAGGAAATAGTAATGTAAGTCTTGCTGAAAAGTTGCATTTTGTTCTTACAGTAGGCTATTGAGGGAATTTTATATCTATTTATAGATAAAGATAGTGAGTTTTACAGTACTTTCAAAAATAAATTTTTATATGTAAAGTTACAAATTGTTTTCTAAAAATTATTTTAATTAGTCCTAATTTTCTGTCTTAGTGCCGGCATTATTTTCTTAAAATACGGCTGTTAGCTTAGCCGTATTTTTATATTATATGTGATCTTTCTTGGGCAAAACATAACCCTCTATAATTGAGGGTCTTCTGAAAAAAAAAGAAATTCATTCTTAAGAAAGAATGAAGGAAAAATATAAAAACTATGTTTTCTTATATCTTAATTTAATGTAGTAATGTTTTTTAATACACTGTATGTGAGTTAAAAAAAGTATTTGATTTTGAACCTACATTTCAGTTTGTAGGCCCAATTTATAATTGCCATTTGTTATTGTTACAGGACCCTATGAACCCGAGTGAGACTGTGATTGTGATCCGCTCTCTTGTGCCAGGTGGTGTTGCTCAGTTAGACGGAAGGCTAATTCCTGGAGATCGATTATTATCGGTCAATGATACAGCTCTAGATAACGCATCGTTGGATCAAGCTGTACAGGCATTGAAAGGAGCTCCTAAGGGAACAGTCCGAATAGGTGTTGCAAAGCCACTTCCCATTCCGGATTCAGTGACTCAGAGTCAGGTGAGTGAGGATGAACCAGTTAAGTCCAATGTAACTACGACCCATCATGGCGAGTATTATAACGATGTCCTTGAAGGCGGGGCAAGCCTTCTTAAGTCTGAAAGTTTTTAACAATGTTATTATTTATAGAGAGGCTCAATTATAACTCTTTGAGGCATTGAAAATTTGTTCAAATGAATATTAAGTTAGATTCCAAAGAAAAATTGAATTGTTATTGTTTTATTTTCACTTTACTTCGATGTTTATTATTTTTTGTCTTAAACTTCTATTAAAAAATAAACAATTCATGTTTAATATATAGTTTAATGATAAACACTAGAAGAAATGTTTAGGGACATCTTTCTAAATTTTTCAATAAGTAAATTTAGAAAAAAAATATGTTTATAATTTTATAAGGTTAGTAGCTACAATTTTTGTCAATCTTATCGTAGCCTTAAAAAAACGGAAGTTCTAGTGATAACTGACCGAAACTAAAAATTAGTTTAAATAACATTAGCAGTTTAAAGAGATATATAAATTAAACATTGTTAATATTTTTTTCAATGTGGCAATTAATAGTAAGTGCTTAATCAGGTTTGCACTTCAATATTTTTAATAGTTTAGGGACCAATTTTCCTGTTACTGATCTTAAGAAGGTCCATTAGTTAATTCTTAAAGACCCAAGCACTTTGTCTAAAATATGATAGTAAATGTTGTAATTACCATCAAAAGTATTTTCTTTTAATAAATGCTTTTTAGCTTCACTCAAATTTGTAATTATCAGCTGCCATCAAACTTTTAAATTTAGTTAAACATTTCACATAATATGATTGTGTTTGGTGACTAAAAAGTAATACAGTAATTATATATTATATATAAGTCATAAGATTTATGCTGTTAGTTAAATATTTTTATATTAAAATTGTTTTAGGTAAAATTTGATACATTTGGCTACGTTTTTATCTCATCATAAAACTGATGTTTTAATTATTGGGATTTATAATTAAATTTAATCTTTTTTATCACAAAATTGACTAGTTTTTTTTTGAAAATTATGCTAACTAATCTGGAAATTATAACATTTATATTTTTCCATGTTTACTTCAAAGTAACCTAGGTGTCCCTAAACCTAAACCTTTGTATTTTAAAAATTTTAAAAGTGTGTGTGTGTGTGTGCTAACATCAAAAAGTCTTTTATTTTGACTTTAGAAAATTTATATAATTACTATTTATACAAAATGATCAGCAGTGAGGACATAAATATTAAAATGTAATCCATATTTTCCACATTTACCCTTAAAAACTGAGCTTTTGCATTGTAATTGTTTTTTTTTATTTAAAGTGGGATGTTTTAATGGTGGTTGGTCTGTTTGCAATCTATTGTTTTGCTGCATAATTGCCACTTTTACACATTGCTTGAATGCTTCAGTGATAAGTTTCTTGAGGGTATATGGTTTTGCTCTGAAATTTTTATACAAAATAGTGTTCTTTATAACTAATTTTTGTAGCAGATTAAAAGAACAGCCATTTAGTTTACTTTAATTTAATTTGCATTGGAAAAAAATTATTGTCAAAAAGTTGGTTTTAAAAATTTGTATTCTGTGTTTGATTTATTTTAAGAATTTCAATTACAGATAGTAAAAAATAAGCACAATTATGACACCAAAAGTTTCTTTAATTTACTATTATTTAAATTTAAAATTTCTACTATCCTTGAAATTTAAAAATACAGTAGAATCTTGCTTTTCTGAACTTCTATATTGTCTGACCATGATTGTAAAAAAAAATCTGTAAAGAAATTGTATAATGTTGAGCAGTAAATGAGTGTTTGGCGCCTATGCACCAGCGATGCTATATTAAGACCTTGGCAGCAAGGCAGTTTGTCTGGAAATATAATTTTAAAAAAATTAAAATGTAGTAGTACTTTAAATTTAAAAGTATTAAATATATGTAGTAATTGTTTATTAATTAGCAGTCATGAGCAATGTGACCAAAAAGGTAATAAAACATTATTATCTCTGCCAAAAAGATAATAAAACATGAACTATAAGAAGAGTATCTTATCTCACACCCAGAATATTCAACAAAAGTGGCGTGTAGTGTGTTGCCTGGAACGGCAACCAGTTGCATCACTTTGTAGGTCACCTGGCTGAACATTCATTTTTATTTACTTATTACAGATAAACATTTTTTTAAACCTAAAAAGTTAGAAAATCAAAGAAAGGTGAAAATGTACTTTATTTCCATGCATGCCTTGTTAGTTTAGTATAAAAAGTAGTGTAGCATAACTAAACGTTGATGATAAGTGTGGAAACAAAGTACATTTTTAATCTTTTCTTGTTTTTCTGACTCTTAAAATGTCAGTCTGTTTTATTTAACAAGCAAAAATAAATAAATATCTCAGTATAAGAAAAGTTGCTTGTAACTGCTAAAAAGTGAGCGATTGCCCTAAGCCTACACATATCTCATATTTAGACTGGGTTTTTCCACTTTCCATGTAATCCAATTTGGCTGCGGCCCATATAAGGCCATAATCAAGACTCTACTATCAAATTATTTTTTCAAGAAAGCTCTAAATTAAACAAATTATGGTAGTTGATTATTTTTTAAAATAGTTTAAATTTTCTGGATAACAGAAAATACACAATTCCTCACTTCCATATATTTCAATTCCCTTATAACTTCAAAATATCGTTAGACTTTTTATAAATTTTGTGTTCAGCAGTTTCATAATAATATTGAAATTTAATGTTTAAAATTTAAGTAATTAATATTAATTAAATTAATTAATTAATATTAATATTTAAGTAAAACTTAATCTTTAATTTAATATTAATTAATATTTAAATATTAATATAAATAATGTGTATTGATATTTAAATAATTTGAAATTTAATATTGAAATTTTTGTCAGTTTTATTAGAGAAATGATAAAATTTGTATTACTATTCATTTCCAAAAAATGAATAACTTATATAACAGGGTGTTAATAATAGAAATTAAAATATTAAATGGAGTTAAAAAAAAGTAAACTGTTTAGAAAAAGTGTATGTCTTCAAAAGTGTTTATTTAGTCAGACTTCCAGTGTTATAGTTTTCAAAATTCCAGAATTAATTTCATATATTTTCTTTATTAATTCCACATTAAATTTGTACAAGGAAATTTTAATAAAGTAATAGATTTTTACTGGAAAAAATGTGGATATAGATTTTTAAAATATTTATGTGTATTTATATAGATTTTTTTTAATCCTTTCCTCTCTCAGAGTCAGTACTTTCTTGTTATAACTATTTTATCTTTTATGGTTAATAATAAATAAGTAAAACAATATAATTAGTGTTATATTTTTATGGTATTTTTATGCACTTAGATTTTAACAAATCTATTTCTTCTTTCTTGTGACCTCTTAATCTAACATGTTGAACAAAAAGCACTTTACTAGGTAAGCTTTTTAATTTATGATCTTCAACGAAAATTTAGTCCATACAACAGTAAGTAGAGGGTTGGAAATCTAAACCGTAAAAAATGGAACTTTAAATAGTTTTTAGAGCATTTTTACATAACATGATTGTAAAATTAATTCCATGATAAATGAAAATACTTAACAACCTTAAATCTGAAGTAAAGTACATTATTACATTTACTGAAAAATGAATAATAATTTAGCACAATAACAGATGTTGACTATAGAGAACCGTTAAACAATAATATCAAAATCACTTAGAAACTGTTATACTGTTCATCTTATAATAGAATAACTGAGAAGTAAGCAACAGCTATATAAGCAAATAACTACTTAACATTAGCAACAGTTATATAAGCAAAGAACAGCTTGAACAATAACAGCAGCGTTATAAAGGGGGAACAGCTAAGCAAGTGAGAACAGAAAAATAATCAGAGAACAACAGTGATGTATACAGGGTATTTAATCTGTAATAACAGAAATATTAACAGAAAAGACAGTGATGTAAACAGAGAACAACAGTAATGTAAACGATATTAACAGAGAATAACTCAGAAGTAAGTAACAAAATAAACAGTAATGTAGGCAAAGAACAGCTTAATTGTAAACAAGAGTTATATATATATATATATATATATATATATATATATATATATATATATATAGTATAAACAAAGAACAAGCAACCAATCTGTTGCCACTCCATTATCCCCATTAGTAACTGGCATAAAGTTAGAATGTTAAGCCACAAAAAAGTTGTTTTATTCTTATGCTACAGAACTGATGCACCAGACCACTTCGTGCTCTACAACATACTAAATTTAGAGTATTAAATGTGTTTTTTAATTTTTTTCTCAAATAGTCCAAATATGAACATGTTTTATCATCAATTAATTTAGATTTCCAGGATTTTAATGTATTTATCACTTTAGTTGACAGAAAGGGATTTTCAGAGAAATATCAAAGAGTGGTATAGAAAACAAATATAAATGATCGATAAAGCTGAAGTATGAGTCTGAGAGAGGAAAGGATTGTAGTGTTGATCTGTTTTTAATGAGATTTTAATGCATTAATTAAATAATATTAAACAATTTTACAACTATACATTACCCTTATTTATACTTACTTTATTACTCGCATTTATTTAATTACTTTTATTTATTTGTTATATTGTTATATCCATGATAACATTGTTGTGGTGTTTTATTTTTCTTACCCACAAAATCAGTTTAATTCCCTCGTTACCAAAGATAGAAACATTTATTTTCCACTGACATTCCTAACAGATATTATTGTATATTTTATTCAAAATAATATTTTATATCAAGTATTTATTAATATTATATAAACTAGTTAATGTATTATCTAATATACACTATTAGAGAGTGAAAAATATAATACAATATTTGTGTTATTCAGTTTTATTATTTGGAAAGGGTAGGCATTTTATTATTATTGTTAATAATTTCTTTTGAATACAAATATTGATTATTATTAATTCGTAAATCCATGGATCTTTTCAGTTTCTAACTTTTTTAAATATATACAATTTTAGTTATAAATAATAAATATATGCTTTATATACTGAGTATTATTAAAGACTGTTTCTTTGCTTCAAGTTTAATATTGAAATTTTTTATGAGGTATGGTGGTTTTGAGCAACAGTGTTGTGGGAAAACATCAAAAGTGCAAAAAATATATTTGTTTTTCTCTATCTGATTATGGTTCAAGTTTTTTATGTTTTTTTATTAATATATTATTTATATTATTTCTAAAATTTATCCAAATTGTTTAGAAATACAAGTGTAAATGGTTCAAATTAACCAAGTTTTACATTTGTCTATGGTCAGTGTATTGCGAAATGTAATATCAGACAAATTGTGAAAAATATATGGCCATTTATGAAATATAGCACACACAGATGTCTTCAAAGACATTATTTCTATTTTAACATAATGAGGTGAATCTTGAAAGATGCCAAGAATATTTAAAATCAACATTAATTCACTTTTCTGAAATTTTGTAATTTTCAAATTGTTATTCTGTTTTAGTACATGAAATTCTACAAAGCTTTTTTCAAGCATAAAATTTTATATATTTTAATCCATACAGATGATAATGTGTTTTTGGCATAACCTGCAATAATCACCACAAAAACAGTTGAAAAACATTTTGTTGTTAATACTGCTGACCAAACAGCAATGATGTCATGCAGTTCAAATTGTGTATTTCGTATTCAGTACCCTTTGTTTCAGTGAGCGAAATTGAAACATATTTCACTCTGTGTTTCACTTCGATTTTGATATCTTTAATACCTTCAATACTTTAATAAATTATTATGTATTCATTAGTATTGGAAAATACCAGCAAGGAAGCAAAGGAACAGGAAGATAATAAAAAATAATTTAATTTGACATGTAAATCTCTTCTAATAAGTTTTATTTTAAAATATAATTAGTACTGCTTTATTCATTACACTGTGATCTTATAGTATTTATTTCTATAATTACTGTTCTGTAAGATGTGTCATTTGATTACGCCTTTCAGTATTAAAACCATGACAGTATGATATTAGTTTTATTCGAGACAATCATTTTTTATAAGATATATAAATTTTCTCACATGCTTTATTGTTTTTTAAAATTTTTATCGACTTGTTTGTATAGGTTCAGTTTCTTTGACTGCTTTGTAAGAAGCATTTCAGTGCATTCCAGAAGCTATATTTTTATGTGTAAGAAACACAGTTAGTGATAATATTCTTATTAATAACTTTATGTTTTATTTCATTGATTGATTATAATATTACCAAAATGTGCCAACAATATATAAAATTACCAATACAGTTTTTGTAAAAATATATTTTAGAAAAAGGGTGGCAGTTATTGTAATGCTTAAGTAAACAAAATCATTGAAATTTATTTGAAGAATGCATATGATGTGAGGAAAGTAACATTGAGTAGAAAGCTGCCAACTTGTTCAAAATCATTTTTTGTTTGTTTAAAGTAATATCGAAAATAAATCATTTTAACATTTTTTAAACAATTTATCAATTCTATAATAACAATTAATTACATCCATGAGATGTATTGTGTAACCAAACTTCAAAATTAAACAAGTGAAAGTATTTATTCGGTTTAGGTATATTCGGTGTATTTAACCATGTATGTGCTGATTTTTCAAAAAAATAGCTAAAATCATTTTGTTTTAAAACGTTTGCAGTATTTAACAATACCACTTTTATGAAATGTTTATTACATGATGCCTTAAACAACATTTTACTATATACAGTTGTCGATATTGCTCACATATTGAATTGGCTAGCAGATAGGTATAAAAATATTATCAATTTTATAAGACATGTTACGTCTGCGAATAATGGTGTGCTTAACTGACTGCGTTCAATATTAATCTCTATCTAAATATAGACTGAACACTTTGTGTGCGTGTATCTGTGTGAGTTTATAAATCATCTGATTTATAATTCATTCATTTTATATTGTGCTCCTTATATATTGTTAACATAAATAGAAATTATGTTCAAATTATTGATTTTATTTATAAAATAATAACTTATTATTATTAAACTTATTAAAAAAACGTAACTTATTAAAAAAACCATTATAACAATGATATTAATAACAAAATGATTGAAATACGTTTTCTTGAATATATTATGTGTGATAAACTTAAAAAGGTAGATTGTTTAAATTTATTTATGTAAACTCTTTCCTTAAAAACAAAAATTAGAATTTAATTATTTATAATGATGTTGTTATTCATCAGTTGTTTTAAAGTTAATGTACTATAAACAAAACAATGCTGACATTTCCTCAAATTCAAGATCAAGGTAATAAAGGCCTTTAAGATAATAAGCTTTCAGCCATCTTTTCTATGACTAGTAAGTCTTACACAGAATATTGTTTTCAAATTTGACTTTGCGGAAATAATACATGTATATATTATATGTATTAACATATTTTGTTAATTTAATTGAAATTTTAAAAATGAGCAAGTAATAATTTGGAAGCAGTTTGTAGTATTGCAGTGTTTACATTTTCTTGCTTTTACATTATTGTGATTGGGTTATATTTGGTGTAAAAATCATGCAAACGTACTTTCATGATATCAGAAAGTTTATCAAATCAGGATGTGCTGGAGTATGTATTTCAGATAAACTTAGGTGTTCAATTTGGAAATTTGTATTTCAGAAATATATTGATGTTAAATCCAGTCTATAAAGTTCCTGGTTGAATCATGTTCTTTCAAGCCACATGACATGGAATTGATTCGTAAAATTTAAAGGTTTTTAGATTTTCAACCATAATGGACGTAGGCTACTGTACTATTTACTAGGTTAGATAGTAAGACAGCTGCATGTATGATTATTTAGGGGAAAAAAAGAACAGTTTTATTTATTTATTTTAAATATTGTGTGTTATAGTAATGTGTATTGGCAGTTATAGATATGGCAGACACAGAGTGTTCATCTTAAAAATAATAAGATCAAATTAAAACGATTAATCTTTTGTTTTTTTTAATTTGTGAAGTAAGAGTTTAAAACTTGCAATTACATAAAATATTAATGAGTTGGCCTTTTTGTGTTAATACCATATTAGTATACTTTTCTTTCAGTAATGAAAAACGTTTTTAAATATTTTGTTGGTAAAATTGTAAATTTTTAATGTTACAGTGTTACAGCTGTAAAAGTCTGATAAATATGTTTTTGGTAGTAAAGCACTGAAATAATTTTTATCTAAGGTAAACTAATTCAATAATGAATATAAAATTCATTGAATTTATTCAATTCAATGAATGAATTATAATGAATATAAAAAATAGGTTTAAGTTTCATACATATATTGCACCTTATTTTCTTAACACTTTCCAGGCTAAAATGTTATTGTTCAGGAACATATTTTGTCTAGAAAAATAATTGTTTTTAAAATAAAATTTTAGTGTTGAATTACTGTAAGTTAACCGTAGCATATTAAATTAACTATATTTCAAATTGACAGTATCATTTTAAACATTAATTCAATTGTTTGTGTGTTACTGGAAAGTGTTAAATGGCGTAACTAATTTATTTCATATGCATGAAAGACATTATATGTGATAACCTTAAATATGTAAAATTTAAAAAGAAATGTTCTTGTGTTTTAAATTAACCAATGTTAAATATCATAATACGCATCTGTGTGAGTTGTGAATACATATTCGTACCCTAATAATAATATTAATGCAAAAAAATTTATGAAGTATTGTGTTTGCTGTAATTCTGTAACTTTGTTTTGAACACTATTCATGCTAAATTTTTTAATAAATAATTTATTGTACAGTATTGTTTTTATCTGTTTTTATATGCTTACTGCATATTGTAATAGGCTGCTTATTCTTGCACTTGCCGTGTATAAAAATAATGTTTTTTAAAAGTATAAATCAACCCATGCTATGAAATGTTTAAATGTTGAATTTGTTACACATAGAGAGTCTGTCTGACAAACAAACTCAGAAATAATGCCGTCATGAATTAAAAATAAAGTTGAAAAAGTAAGGGAGCAGTTAACTGTTAAACCAATTAGGTTACTGTCACCTAAAAGAGGACATTTTTTTATACTGGGAAAGCTATTTTTCTTCTTTTTTCACATTTTGGTATACAGTACTTTGCTATGGTTATGAATTATCAAAAACAATATTTGAGGCAGATCATGTTGTTAAAATTTATATTGCTTTTTTGTTTGTGTATCATATTTGGTTCTTATTGTAATGTGTTGATAGAAACACTTTATGGGTTATAGTAATTATGATTTGACTTACATTCATTTTTAAAACTTAACTTAACATAACTTAAAACATAACTTAAAAATTGCCAAAGAATTATTTTTGTGAAAGTCCTGTCTACTTTGGAAATACCTAAAAGGATGTTTATAATCTCTCAGTTCAGTGCATTTTGTTAAGTGTGATTACAATTTTGTTTGGTGGTAAAATTTCAATGCAATTTTTAAGTTACTAAGTTTAATTAGAAGTCAACAAACTATAGAAGTAGGGTGTACTAAACTATGATGTAAGCCGTTACATAGCAGTGTTTTTGTGTAAGGGTTAGTCCAGATCTAGTTTATCAAAAATTATAGTTGCGACTATCAACTGTATTTTTTATCAAAAGTTGTCTGTCAGAGGAAGTTTGGTAATATGGAACATTTAAAACATATCTGCCATTTCTTTAGATTAACTGCAAACTGTACAAGTAACTTTCGGGAACAGTTACACCATTTACTAGTTTTTTAGGTTAACCACTAAAATAATATATGTGTTATTGTTATACACGGATAACTGCAACTGTCTGAATAAACAAGACATGTATCATCTGTTAAATAATACAGAATTACACTTACTTTGCACTATTTATATTTTTCGTGTTACATGTGTGTTGTATTTTTGTTTGCACTATATACTGTATGGAATCACTTGATGTTTTATCACTATATTTAATGTGATAATAAGGTGTTGTCAGTCAGATGTAATACTGAGCTTACATGTTACATGACCCATGTCCACTGATGCGGCATTGATGGTTTTACGCATTTATGTTTGTTGTTAGTGCTATGATTGTTTTATATTGGACAAATAGGAATCTATTTGTACTTCCAACTAAAAATTTGATATTTCAGAAGTTTGGATACTGGCAATTGAAAATTCACTTTTTTTTATGCTTTTTTATAAAATAAGTAATAATACATTTTTCTTATGTCAAAAGTTTATTAAGAAATTAAATATTTTTTTGGAATGTATTTATAAGATACATTTGTTGTTTTAGGAGTACATTGGTTTTATATATAAATCCATTGGCTACTCTTATGTCAAAAGCAAAAGCTGATTGGCTTGATCCTCATAAACAATTTAATTGCATGAGTTATGGTATCGAGAGATAAGTAATGTCCAGAGGAATGTGGCGTTAAACTTGTCTCACCAAATATATGACAACTTATTAGCACTAACAAACATTATAGGAGACTGTATTACATTAATATATTTAAATATATTTCTGATAAATTTTTACATTTTCCTTTATTACAGGTAATTTATAGTCTGTGAAACTATGTTTCTATCATGACTTATAGTGTCTTATTTGCATCTTGAACAAAGTATATTAAATAAATTAATATATTGTATATTTTTATTTGTAGGTGTGTTCACACTAACAGTAGTGTAAAATATATTGAAAGTATCTGTATTGAATATGTTTTACGCTAAGACTACAAAGGCAAGTGTAAGTAAGACTACATACTGTTGGTGTGAATTGACCTTTTTTAGTTTATTAGACATTTTGAATAATTTATTTAGATTAGAATCTGTTTGTTGTGTGGGTACATTATACTAGGTACCTTTTGAAAGCTGTATTATTTTTTGATACAATTGTTGTTTACATTGATCTGTTATAGTGAAATTACAATTTTTTAAACGGTTTTAATGGAAACTGGTTAGCTTCTCAAAGGTACCTTGTATGATCACTTATCGAAACAGTAAAGCTATTCACAAAAGCCGATCCGAATGCTTTGTTAGGCCTAAGTTACCAACGTGGTGTAGAAATGGTGTGGCGGGATATTGTAACAGTACTTTTTATTGGGATTTAATAAAATCACTATGATACAATGTGATGCTTGGTCTTGTCTTATCATTTAAAGACCCAATTGAATATCCCAGCTTTTTCTAAACACAAGTACAAACCGGAATCGTTTTCATTGCCAAATGTTGTTTTTCAATTTTGTTTGCAAAAAATTTTTAAGCAGTTTAAAAATAACGTAATAAAAATTGGTAATCAATCAGGCAATGCAATGCTGTACGGATTGTGCGTTTGTGTGAAAAGCTGTTCTTTGTGTCCTAATGTCCTTCCTGCCTTTGTGTTTGTGTCTGTGAGAGCTTCATGGTGGGAAGAATACAAGAGCACAGTTCATGTAATGCTTCTTCTTACTTTAGCGATATTTGCTTTGTGTGTTTATTAGGATTATGGTCCAACCCACATTAAGTTGGAGCAGACTACCTGAACTGGATGAATCTACTGTCCTACACTCTACAACTCATTGTTTGCTCTTGTTTAAATATTGTTATTGTACAAACGTAACACACACTAATTTAATCTAGTAAATTAGACTAACATGCGCAACAGTTAAGGTAAAATCTTCAATTGTTCTTAGTGTTTGTGATGTATGTTTTAATGTTTTGTTTGACTTTGTGACGACCTCGACAGAGGGACTTAACATTTTGTATGGCCTGAAGATGAAACTATAAAGTTTCAAAACCACGGTAGCCTTTATGAGGTGAGTTGATAGACCACTGACGGGAAGAATAGGTATATAATCCTAATCATTAAAATCTTCAGTTGTTTCAAGAATTCAATTGAGGAGAATTGGGTGTTCTTGATGTAACTGAGGATGGTGACTTTCTCATTGAACTTTAATGAGTTTTTGCACAACTTTGTGTTCACGTTTTAACGATTCATTTTTCACAGTGACAATTTCAGTTTTGTTAGTCTAATTAATATTGTGTTAATTTGTATAAAAACAGAATTTTATTTAAATATTTTATAGACATATTAATAAGCTGCAAAAAAAGTGTAGTATGCAACAAGCGTTGCTTTCTGTTCAGTACAGCTAACTAAAAGTGGTAATAATTGCTGCACATCATAATCAGTATTAAATTAGCATTTAAAATTTTAAAGTTACATTGAAAATACCAAAATGAACCCTGACTGGCGTCAAATTAAATTTCTTAATTTCAGTGAATTTTGAGAACTCAAAATACAAGCAGTTTTTAATGCTGAAATTAGTTTTTAAAAAAATTAAGACAAAAAATGTTATGAATTTTTAAAAATTTGAAATGGCTGCCATTTTGAATCTGTTGAATTTATTTTACTAGTTAACAAAATAATCCAGAATATTACCAGAATTGATTTTTTTGCCAATTTGAATCAAATTAGTTTAAAATTGTGAACATGATTATAACACACACAAAATCTCACTATAGCTGCATTCAAGGGAACATTAGTTTTTGCTGCTATAAAGAAATTTCCATTATAGATAGAGCTCAACCAAAAGATGTATAAAATGTTTCTAACGTGTTATAACACAGCGTCACTTTATATAGTTACACAAACACAAGATGAAAAGTCAGTTATTGTCTTTTCACAGTTCATCCGTGAAAATGGACTTTATCATTTAGGAGCAGTGATGCTTTTTCCATTGCTTATTTGAAGATATTATAATATTTGCATTAAAAAAAAGTGATATTCTTTATTAGAAGTATCTGTAGATTAGTTTAAAGTAAACTTTCAAAAACCTACCAGACTCTATTTGGCATGATTACTGTTTTAATCATTCATTTGCATAAATAAAACATTAAATAGCATTAAACGCATTAAATGGCATGGCCATTTAAACTCAGCTCTGTAGGCAATGAGTGTTTAACCTGTTCTTTTCTAGTTATGCGTTTTAGAAATATATCGATTAATTCATTTAAATAATATTTTGTACCTGATTATAGTGTGTTCTAGTGTTTGTCTAAACTTGCTTCTTAATTTGGAAGAAATATCAACCTCTTCAAATAAACACGGCTATGAGGTGTATTAACCCAACTGTTTGTTTGCCAGAGAGGTTTGCATTACTATTTTTGTGGAATTTACTGTGGAGTAGTAAAAACACAAAACAATTCCAAATAAAACGAGGTGTAATTATTTTAATATTATATACTATACAGTGTATAGCATAATCATATTACTATATTATTATTTTTATAATAGGACATTTACAATCATTTTTATATGGAATGCACGTTTCAAGAGTGTTTAATCTCTCATTCTCAAATGTCTAATATAAAACTGAAAATTATCCTAAACCAGAAGTTATAAATTCAGTAGGAAAAGTAAGAGATGCAATAAATGCATTAAGTGTTCTCGCGTTCTATTAACCATGAAAATATTTTTTTTCCTAAGGTTTAAATTTTGACTGGTGACTGCATCTTTGGTCTTATAACACAACACCAACTATTTTGGGGTGGAACAGCTTGTATAATTACTTGAATATAAAGAACTTAGGGCCAATGGCTGAAAAAGCTCAAGTTGTTTAGTTAGATGTGTTATACATGTCTGAGTTACAACTTGAAGCTTTTGTTTTATTTATCATGATTACAACTTTCAGATTTTAGAACATTATTTTAAACAATAGTACTGTTAAATGATATACTTTTTTGGGTTTTGTGACATTTTAATTTTTTCACCAGCCTGTTTGGGTCACTTAGATTCATCTGTACCTGACTCTCCTTTTCAACAGACATCCTTGTAATAAGGACTAACATGATCATCATGTTTTAAATTAAATACAATACAATAATTGTGTGTCTGTTGCAATTTATTGGTAGGTTCAATGTTCATGTCACTAACTATAGTGTCAGTATGTGAAGTAAGGCATTTACAAAAATTGTACAAGGAAATTTTAATATTTTTTTAAAGCGTTAACCACTGCATAAAACTTGTTAAATGTCTCTCATAATCAGCTCAGTTTAGTTTATTAACTAACAATCTCAAAACTTTGCCGAATCCTAACAGTTTTCCTTCAGTGTTGAATTCTGGAAAAGTGTCAAAGTTCATTGTGTTAGTCGAGGTTAAACATAATAATAATTTTTTGTTTTTGATTTATTCTGCATTCAGCCCATACACAATATTATGTCATATGCTTCACTGCACATTATTTTGCTCACTTCAAAATATAAATCATAAGCACACTTGTGAAGTTTACAAATTTCAATCTAGTCCTAATATTATTATGTATATAGTGAAAAGTAAAGATTCCAATTCAGATCCTTGTGGAACTTCATGTGTTTAGGTTACAGAGTTGGCTGTTTCCTCACCATCACACTGCTCCTTTGCAGACAAATTTGGTTTGTGTCATATGGTGTATTGTTGTCAAATGAGAGCATTTAATGCATTAAATGTTCTGAAAGATTGAATTTATTCAAAACATAAAACTCTAACTATAGACATGAATATGCCAGGACAGAATATTTCAAATGAATATATCAAAATTTGACAAAATGTTTGATAACATATTGCTGTTAAAATAACAATTGATAAAGAACTGTCTAAATGGGGAAGAGATTACAGTTTATGACCATAATTTTGAATTTTAAAAAGTCAATATGTCATCACCAAAGAATGAAAAATTTTATGAATAATTTTTACCACCATATAACATTGGATATTAAGTGATAGAAAATTCTAAATTCTAAACATAAATTCTAAATTCTAATTTAAAAAAAACATGTTACACACTTATTGTATTCAAATAATTTTGTGTGTATGTATTTTTAAAAGCGCAAATTTAATAGTATATTGCAGTTGATCTTCTATCCACTAAGTGGTTTTATTCGTCCAGATGTTTGCTTATTTAAAACAACTATTATTAAAGTTAAAAATAGTAATATTGAAAAATATTGATATTGGCCAAATTAAAATTGAATTTGAAGTGGGGAATTCAATACAGAAGGGTACAACTTCACATGACAAATGGTGTCTTACTTCCATTATTGTACTTATTTACAGGTAATATTTATATACGTAACTGAAATTTTTACTCGAACTCACCATGCAACTAAAAGGACTTACAGTTAAGGACATTCTAATACAGACAGCCAGGCAGCAACACAGGCTCTCAACAGCAGAAACCTCTGCATCCTGTCAAGTGCTAATATGGTGCAATTAGGATAATTACCTGGGCATTGCAGGATTGAGAGAAATGAGAGAGCAGATATGATGGCCAAGAGCGGAGTTGCTGATCAACTAGTGGGACCAGAGTCCGCATGTGGCATTAGTCGCACAACAGAGCCGCTGTTAATCCCCATAAAGGAAACTATATACATAACTGAAATTTTTACTCGTACTCGGCATGTAACCAAAAGTAAATAGTAAAACAACTAAGGATGTGGATAAGGCCTAGATTTTTCTAGGCATCACCGAAGTAGATATTGCAAAAAAAATGAAGAAAGGAATCGTATGATATCTAAGTGTACAAGGTGTTAAAAACAAGAATATCCGGACACCATTGTATCTTCTAAGGCTCGTAACAAAACCATGCACAGCTTTTTCAATACTATCTTTGAATGCATTGCTTCTGAAGATCTATGCCTCGCTCACTACATCTTGCAATTAATGATTATATCATAGAAGACACTGTCTGACTTTGTATGCCTAGGAGGAGGCAAGACAGTTTTTTTTAATCGTAATCCAACCACTAAGCTGACTAAGTAGCCCCTTCACCTACCCACTCAAAATTGGTGCTTCACTCTCCCTCCTCTCAGTGAACTTATTGTTTCAAGTTGTTTGCTTTGGATTTATTTCTAACAAAATACTGGCTAAATGAAGCTGCGAAACTACTGTACAATTTATTTAGGAGTACCAAACATATGAATGTCTGTGGGACTTCAGATGTGCTGCGTACAAGGACAAAAATTTGCATGGTATGGCTCAAGTTGGTAAAAAGTGTGAATTTACTGAACTTTGGTATAACAAGTAAAAAATAAAATAAAATTAATAATTTGAGATTGATGTACTGTACACTTGAAATGATGTAACT